>JASTWL010001375.1:0-40947 GCA_035220575.1 Temnothorax rugatulus | reverse complement strand
TCAATATTCAATATCAAAGAAAAAAGTAACAAGCGTAAGAAACCAATAAAAGTTAACAATAAAAATGCCCTAACATGTTCACAAAACGACAGCGTACAACACAGTTCTTTACACTTCAGACTTATGATCCGAAATGCTTGCTTTTCGGAATTATGACACAAGCAAATGATATTCAAATGCGTGAATTTGGTTGTTGATTTTGTTGTGCCGTAAGCGGGATAGTATATTATTGTAGCGGTTAATGTGACGCACGTGTTCGTTTAGATTATGATTTGCGACTGCCCGCCCGATCTTACAATTCGGCGATATTTATAATGTCGGAGTCGACATTCCGTTGCTAGTCTAGGACTCTCGAAATAGCGTTAACCTCTCGCTGTCAGTGCCTTGCGCTAGCCTTTGCATCAGCGCTTTCGGTCATCCCGGAGTTGAAATGGAAATTTTTAAGCGTACGGCGCAACTGAACGGAAATAACGCAACACCTACCTACAGCGCGACGCCTATACCACATATCATCTCGTCTTGCCAAAAATCTAATAATGGTATTTGCGTTGGAAAAATTGTTATATTTGGCAAAAATAATAGGTGGGGGTGGGGTTAAATTAAAAAATGTGACAAATTTGAAAAATCTGATTACGCCATTGTAAAGAGCACAAAAAGCCATAAACATTTCGTACAAATGTTTTGTCGTACGCCTTATATTTTCAAGGATATTCGCTAAAAACTATAAAATCCGTTATTTTCAAGGGGTTGTTTCAACCCCTAAACGTCGAGATACGCAGCTAAAAAAAACACGTGTCTAATGTTTTTTGATGCTCTATAACATATCCAAATCGGTCGTTATTTTCAAGGGGTTGTTTCAACCCCTAAACGTCGAGATACGCAGCTAAAAAAAGGTTGTTTCAACCCCTAAACGTCGAGATACGCAGCTAAAAAAAAACACGTGTCTAATGTTTTTTGATGCTCAACAACATATCCAAAGGGCATCCAAATCGGTCGTTATTTTTTAGGGATTTTTTCAACCAATAAACGTCGAGATACGCAGAAAAAAAAAAATACGAGTCTAATATTTTTTGATGCTCAACAACATATCCAAAGCGCATCCAAATCGGGTAGGGACACTTCCGACCGTTCCCTTGTTAGTGCATAAAGTGCACTGCCACTACAGGAGCCCCTTAAGGGGATGCTGGAGTCGTCTGTTTTACCGATAAAACTACCATTCTTCTTCTACTTATGTAACGTCGTATTGATTTGACAGAATTAAAAATGCTCTTCCATAATTGCAGTACATACATCAATGATTCAGGAAAACTTCGATTTTATATAGAAAACGAGAAAAAATTACGGAATTACAGATTTCCTTACCTACTTTTGTCCTAATATGGTGTCTCGAGTTGCAGCAATTGCCATCAACTCATCACAAGATGTGCTTCATATAAGAGATATATCATTGATATGAACGTGGAAACGAGTTTCTTTGAATTGCACAACAAGAAAAATATCGATGATCCTTCAAAATCGAGATTAGAAGTCTAATATAAAAGTACAGTGTATATGACGATTCGTGCGTATGTGTGCGTGCAATGTAGGTGTTATCCTTGTCTATATCTATGCTAATACGGCTCTGTGATTGATTCATAATATCTTAAGATTGTATTTAAGACGGTCTTAAATATAAGAACCGATTATGAATACCGACCAAGGAATCCTCATTTCTCAAAGAAGGATTATAGGCGGCATTCATATAGTCGGATCTTATATCTAAGATCGTCTTAAGTTTGGTCAAAGGCATTTTCTTGAAGTCAGTTTTATCTTTTTTTTTTTATTTCTGAGCAATTTTTAAAATTTTAATTGTTTCTTCTATTTTTTTAAATAGATTTATATATCAATTTCTATGTGACATAATAATCACGTGTAAAATTTAATTTCATGATAAAAAATTAAATATAATTTTTTTTAACCGACTTCAAGAAGGAGGTTCTCAATTCGGCGAGCATGATGTATGTGGGTATGTCTACGATTTTTTCTGAAACTACTGGACAAATGCGGTTTTCACTGTCCTATAGAGTGATTCTTGCTCCGGAAAGTTTTAGTACATAAAATAATTATAACATAAGGGTACGGAGCAGTAAGAAAATATGCATACTTAATAATTACAAGCAAATAATAAATTATTATTTTTGATTCGTATCAATTGAATAACGCACTAAAGAAGTATGAATTAAAAAAGAACTTTTTAAATAAAATTGACTTCAAAAGAGCTCTAGAATGAATGAAAAACATTAAAAAATAAAGAAGGAAGAAGGAGAGCCAAGAGACAGAGAAAAGGAGAGAGAAAGAGAGAGAAAGAGGGAGGGAGAAAGAAAGAGAGAGGAAGAGGGGGAGAGAGAGAGAGAAAGAGAGGGGGGAGGGAGGGAGGAGGGAGGGAGGGAGAGATTGATTGATTGATTATAATAAAGAGAAGACAATGAGCGAAAATGAATGAGTGAGAACAAGTAAGAATAAAGAAGAATGAGAGAAGATAATGCAGTAAAATGCAATAAAATTAGAAAAATGATGCAGAATGGATGATAATGAAGGAAACTATATGAAGATAGTGGAAGGAGACTACATGAAGATAGTGGTGAAAGAACGTAACAGAGTGAATCAAACAAAATAAAACAATGTGAGATAGAATGAGGGAGAATAAGTAAAAATGAAAAAAATTGAAAAAGTACAAGGGAGTCTGAAAAATAAAATAATATGTGATTAATTAATAAGGGAGGGAGAGGGACTCCCGGTGGTTAGCGAGCGCGATAGAGCGAAAAATAAGGCGTAGAGTGAGATTAGGAGTAGCAGCAAAGAGGAGAGTATTGGTGGGGGAAGAAAGAGGTGGCGACGGCGATGGAAGTGGTGACGAGAAGCAAGGAAAGATAGGAGAGAAGATATTAGGTAGTAACGGTATGTGGTCAGAAAAAGGTTAGGGACACCATAGAGAGAAAGTGAAATGGCAGGCGGTTGAGAGGTGGCGAAGAGTAAGAAAAACTGAGAGAACAGGTGATGACTAGGAGAGGGAAGGGGAAGGAGTAGGGCGGCAGTAGATTTGAAGCGAGATAGGGAGAGAAGGAGACGATAGAATAAAGAAGGTGAGAGTAAGGCAGAAAATAAAAAAAAGAGTAGAGGTGATTAATAAGGGAAGTGAGGGGAAGAATAAAGCGGAGAAGGAGCTCAAAAACATGACAGGTAGAATAGGTAAGGTGGCTAGCGCAGGGAGAGAGAGAGAGAGAGAGAGAGAGAGAGAGAGAGAGAGAGAGAGAGAAGTGCGAGTATATGTAGTGAAAGGAGTATAGATGATTATTTTAAAAGAAAAAGATAGGAAGAGGGAAGAGGCGTCTAAAAGGAGTAGGAAAATGGTGAGATCGCTAGAGAAAGAACAGATGTTAGGGATAATGAGTAAAATGATGGAGGAAATACGGGAATTAAGGAAAGAACAGAAAGAGCAAGGGGTAGAAGATAGAAAGCAAGAAAGAGAAAAAATGATAAGAGATGAGATTAGGAAGATGAAGGCGAATGTAGAGGAGAGAAAGGTGAAATGGTAGAAGGAAAGTGAGGAATTGAAGAAGGAGATAAGAGAGTTGAGAGGAAGGCTGGAGAGTATAGGGAGGGAGAAATATGGGAAGAAGGAAGGGCAGGGAGAAGTGAAAGAGGAAGGATAGTGGGAGATAGGAAAAAGCGATAAAGTAATGGAAGCGAAGGTAAGAGAGCTAGAAAGGTGGAGAGAGTTAGAAGAGAGAGACAGAAGGAGGAACAATGTAGTAGTGAAAGGGGTGGAGATGGAGGAGCGAAGGCTGAAGAAAGCGGTAGAGAAGCTATGGCTAGAGATGGCTGTGGAGGGAGGAATAGAGGAGGTAAAAGAGATAGGAAGAAAGACGGGGAAAAAGAAGAAAATGGTTTTAGATTTTAGGTTAAAAGATGGAGTAAGAAAAAGAGAGGTAATGCAGAGGAAGAATGTGTTGAAAAGGAGGATGGAAAGAATAGAGGATGACATGACCCTGAAGGAAAGAAAAATGCAATGGAGCCTGGAGAGGATAGCTGAGAAAAAGAAAAGGAATAAGACGAGAGTTTGGATAAAGTACGGAAAGATTTGAATAGAGGGGAAGTGGTGGAGTTGGGATGAGGAAAAAGAAGTCCTGATAGATGGAAGGGGAAATAAGAGAGAGAAGCAAGAAGAAGGAGGGGGAGAAAGAGGAACAGAGGAGAAGGGAAAGAGTAGAAGAGAGGGAGACGGAAAAATGAAATGAAAAGGTAGTGAGGAGGGAGGAGAAACGATGGGAGGAGAGGGCGAGGAGAGAAGAGGGAGGAGAGGAAGAGTAGGGAGGAAGAAAGTGTGGTGAGGCTGAGGGAAAGGGAGAAAGGAATCAGAGAGAATAGAGTGTGGAAAGTAAAGAGGAGTGAAAGAGAGGAAAAAGGGGGGAGGGGGAAGAAAGGAATGCAGGAGGGAGGAGGAGGGGAAGGAACAGGAAGGAAGCCTAAAGATGGGCTTTTGGAATGTAATGGGAGTGAAGGGAAAACAAGAAGAGTTTGGGAAAGGACAAAAGAGTGGGATGTCGTGGGATTGATGGAGAGGTAGCTGAAACAGGAGGAATGGGAGAAGATGAAAAATAACGTGCCAAAGGAGTTCAACTGGAGGATACAGAGTGCAAAGAAAGAAAGAGTTGGAAGAAGAGGAAGAGCAATAGTGGGATAATGATGGGAGTCAGAAAAGGGTTAGAAGGGGAAGAAGAATGGGTAAAGGAGGAGGATTTAATGATTAAAGAAGTAAGATGGAAGAAGGAGAAATGGAGATTGGCAACAGTTTACGTAAGCGGCAACTTGGACATGATAATGGGTAAGATAAAATCGTGGAGGAGGAAGGGAGAAAGGAGAGATGGATAGTGGGGGGCGATTTCAATGCGAGAATAGGAGAAAGGAGTGCTGGAGGATGGAGAAGAGAGTTGAAAGAAATCAAAAAATAAAATAATAAATAGGCAGGGGGAAGAGCTGATTAGATTGAAGAGGAAGGGTGGGGAATTATGAACGGGGCAAAGGCGGGAGATGAGGAGGGGGGTGACTTTTACAGGAGAAAGGGAGGAAACAGTGATCAATTACGCGAAAGGAGATAGGAAAGCTTGGGAAAGAGTGACAAGATTGGAGGTGGGGTAGATTCGGATCACCAATCAGTAGCAGTACGGGTAAACGAAGGGGGGTTGATGAGATGAGAGGGACAATAGCGGAGGTAGAGAGGTGGGTGGAAAAGACAGACGGGTCGAAAAAAGCGAGAGGGGAGTTTAGAAGAAGAACGAACAAGGTAGAAATAGGTAGGGGGGCAATAGATAAAAAGGTCGAAAAGTTGACAAAAGGACTTAAGATAGAAGTAAGGGTGAGAAGAGTAAAAAGAGGGGCAGAAGGAAAGGGAGGATGGTGGTATGGGGATTGTAGGAAGAAGTGGAAGGAGGTAGAAAAGTTATTGAGAGACTGGAAAAGAGGAAGAAAACACAAAGAAGATTATAAGAGAAGAAAGAAGAAGTATAAGGAAATGTGTGAGAGGAAAAAGAAGAAGAAGAAAAATCTGTTGGAAGAGGTAAGAGAAGCGAGAACAGAGAAGCAGGTGTGGGAAGTAATAAAGAAGGAAAGGAGAAGGAGAGTAGAAATTAATAAGGAGATAACAATAGAGGAGTGGGATAAATACTTAAGGGAGATGTTAGAAGGAACGGAATACAAGCGAAGGTTAGAAGAAGGAGAATAGGAAGAGCAGGGGGCAGAGGAGAAAGTGGACAAAGGGGAGGGGATAGGATGGGAAGAGGTAGAGAGAGTGCTGAAAGGGCTGAAAAAAAGTAAAGCGGCGGGAGAAGACGAGATAGGAAATGAAGTGTGGATTTATGGGGAATTATGGAGGGTAGTGGTTTAAGAAAGGCGTTATGGGAAATATGCAGGAGAGTATGGAAAGGAGTGGGTCTCCCAGAGACGTGGAAGAACGGAATAGTGGTTCCGATAGCGAAAAAGAGAGGGGCAAAAGAGGTGAGTGAGCATAGAGGGATTATGCTCATGCCGACGGTGTACAAAGTGTACACGTCAGTTTTAGCAAATAAGTTGAGGGAAGAGATGGAAGAGAAGGGGATGATACCAGAAAGCCAAGTAGGGTTTAAAAAGGGGAGAGGAGTGGTGAACAATACTTACACACTGAATTATATGATAGGGAAGCGATTAAAAAGGAAAAAGAAGATGGTGGCTGCTTTTGTAGCTCTAAGAGCGGCATTTGATTCAGTGGACAGAAGGGTTTTGGGAAGATGTCTGAAAAAAGTAGAGGTGAGTGCGAGGTTGGGAAAGAGGATCATGGAAATATACGAGAAAACAAGGAGTGTAGTGAGGGTGGAGGAAAGATACGGCAGGAAATTTTGGATAGCGAGAGGGGTGAGACAGGGATGTCCACTGAGTCCAATGCTGTTCAACTTACTGGTAGCAAACATAGAGATGGAGCTGGGAAGAGATGGAATGGGAGGGGTACAAGTAGGAAGAGAAAAACCAAGGGTACTAAGGTATACGGACGATGTAGTGATTCTAGCAGAGGATGAGGAGGGAATGAAATGGTTGTTGAAGAGGTTAGAGAGGTATTTAGAGAGGAAGGGGTTGGAATTGAATATGGACAAGATAAAGACAGTAAGGTTTGGGAAAAGAGGTGAAGGCAGAAGAAAGGAGAAATGGTGGTAAAATGGTAAGAAATTAGAAGAGGTAAGGGAGTTTAAGTATTTAGGATACTGGTTCAGTTGAAATGGGGGACAGTAGTCGCAGGTGAGGGAGAGGATAAAGAAGACAATGGGGGTAATGGGGCAGGTATGGGGAATAGGAAAAAGGTTTGGCGGAGATTGGAAAAGGAGAATGAAGTTGTTCGATTATTTGGTGGGAAGTGTTTTAGGCTTCGGGTCAGAGGTGTGAGGTGGAAGGAATGGGGACAGGTAGAGGGGGTGCAAGGAAAATATATCAGATGGGTACTGGGGCTGGATGGAAGTACGCCAGGTTACATGGTGAGAGAGGAAGGGATGAGGGACAAGTTGAGGACGAGGATGGAAAGAAGAGCACTGGAATATGAGGAGAAACTGAAGGAAAGAGCGGGCAGTGAGTGGGCAAAGAGATGAGAGAAGGAAGGTATTGGGAGGGAAAATATTGAAAAAATGGAAGAAGAGATGATTAGTGAAGAAAAAGGAAGAATGGGAGAAGTAAAAGCAGAGGGGCTAACAAATGTGAAGTGTAAGGAAAAAAAAAAGAAAAATGAGAGCCGAGGAAGCGAAGTGTGATAAGTCTTATGCGAGAAGTAAAAGAAAGAAGAAAACAAAATATGGGAGAGACAGATATGTGAAGTGAGCGGGAAGAAGAAAAAAAAGCGAGAAGTGGCGAATGAACATTGGTACAGTGAATGAGAAAGGGAATACATTTTAACGGAGAGAAATGGTGATGTGGGACGAGTGTTTTAAGGTGAATGGAACGGAAAAATTTGGACATGAAAGCGCGCGCGTTAGCGCGCGTGTGTGCTAGTCCTTTTCTAAAAAAGGCATGGATAGTTTATTGTTGCCTCTTTTCCGCGATGCCGATTGGTTCTCTCACTGCGCTTACTTCATTTGCAACTGTCATCATATATTTTGACAGTTGTGTGTAATGTTCATCATATATTTTGACAGTTGTGTGTAATGTTCATCATATATTTTGACAGTTGTGTGTAATGTTAAAGCTAAATAGCGCGCGCGTAGCGCGCGTCTGTAGTGTCTAGTACATCAAAACTCAGATAAATCTCACTTGTGACGTCGTTCTATCCTTTTTGGTAACTAATGAATAATAAAGACAGAATGACGTCGCAAGTGAGAATTATCTGAGTTTCGATGTAAATGGAAAGCAACTATTGTTTTCGATCTCGTTTTGCTCCAACTGCCTCACCTCAGAAGGTGGGTTAGCGGGAGCGTTCAAGATATATGGCGGTAAATTTAATATTTCACAGGCACACGGCGACCGTTAACATTCGCGAATTGGTGGCGAGCGTGTTCGGACGTGTTTCGTGGCGGAGGTGCCAGGAAAAAACTGAAGAAGAAGGCGACCGTTAACTTTCAAGATGCCGCAAAACCAAATAACTGACCAAGAAACTGGTAATATTTATGAATTTGACCTGAGTAAAGAAGAATATCGTCGTGCTTCAAAAGGTAAAGTATATTAAATATTCTATTCTTTTTACGAAATATGCAGGTAGTAGCAAAGGTTAGAAAAGCTATATGCAGGAAGATTATGATTTTCAATGTGTATTAAAGTTAAACTTTGGTTTTATTCTTTTTAGATTTTTTAGATTTAGTATATTGCACTCAATTATTAGAACAAGCAAAAGCAGAAGAAAGCAGTAATAATGTTGTACAACAAGAAATGCAATCTGATTTTAATGAAGTCTGTAATGGTATGTATATACCTTTTAGATCTTAAATTATACATCAGTCAGTAAATTTGCAGCCTTTACATTTGTATGTAAAAATTTTTATGATTTTAAGAATCAAATTTCAGGGGCTATGTCTAATATTTATTTTCAGATGGTTTTAGATGGGCGGATGAACCTATAAAATTACTTTTAGCAACATATAAACAGCACGAAAATTTATTACATACAGGAAAAGTGTCTGTTAAGAAATTTTGGGAAATAATATCCAACAAGTTAAATGAAAAGGCGTACGATGTCACAGGACAACAATGCAAAAGCAAATTAAATGGATTAAAGAAAACGTATAAAAATGTTAAAGATTACAATAACAAAAGTGGAAACAACAAACGGACTTGGCCTTATTTTGAGGTATATAATTTTATTCTTTAGATTTGAAATATAAATAAAGTAAAGAAAGCTCTAATTTGTATTTCTTTTTTGTAGATCATGGATGAAATGTTTAGAAACAAACCATGGGTTACGCCAATTTTAACTTTAGATTCCTCAAGTATCATGTCTCCTGCTAGCCCTAGTGATAGCAGCAGCAGCAACAGCAGTAACATCGTGATAGCTTCTTCACAATCTACTTCTAGTACTAATGAGGGATGTCGAAAGCATAAAAGTTAGTAATATTTAAATGAAAGAAATTACAAATTTAGGATTTAATATCCTTTTATATATCATCAATATATCGTTATTAATTATTTATTTTTTCCTTTTTAATTCAGAACAGAAAGTAACTCAAGACACTGTGTTAGAAGAATTACTCACAATTATGAAGGATAATAAAAATGAAAGGAAAATGATGCACGACGAAGCTGTGATACGGCAAGATAGACTGTTAAATATTTTGGAAAAACTTGCTAACAAATAGTAAGAAGCGAGTGATCTAGTTTTCTCAGGGATTTTCATCTGTGATTTTCTTTTAAATTTAGTTAACACGTTTATTGATTTTAGTAAGACGCTAGTTAATACATTTATTGATTTTAGTGAGACGAATGTAGACTGTGTTCTTCCAAATAATAATACAAATAATTTAGATTTAGAGTAATAATATGTTATGAAGAATTGTCGTTCATCATTTTTCTTTCTTTTTTTTTTATATAAAGAAATGTTACTTAGGGCCATATTCTGTATCTCTTAACGACAGTTGTCGATGTTCAATATTAAATAAAATGCAATATTATAATTGAATAATATGACTTTTATTGATAATTTAACATTCTTAAGAATCATCCAATATTTTCTTTATTATAAAAAAGCATTCTCATGTTTCATTCATACATTTCTCATGCCAAGTGTTGCACATATATAGTTTCTTTTAGCTTCGGCTTCATCTCTATTGCATCTCTGAATTTCTTCAGGATGTACTACTGCTTCTGTGCTATCTGACATTAATATTTCAAAATCATCATTTTTCATTAAACAGATATTGTGCAACACACAACATGCTAAAACGTGATAAGGAATATTTTCAATTAATCTCATTGCCAAATATTGCAGAAGACTCCGCCAACGTTTTTTAAGCAGTCCGATAGCTCTTTCTATCACCATACGTGAAGAAGAGAGACAGAAATTATAATTCTTTTGTCTTTGTGTAAGGTGACCATTATCTGTATAGGGCACCATTAACTGTTTCAAAAGCGGATAAGCAGCATCCCCTATCAGATGGCTATCATCTGGAAATTTTGTTGGATCAGAAACGTAATCTTGTAAAGCTGATAATCTGAAGACCCCAGCATCGTGCACGGATCCTACATTTCCCACATATACGTGAGTGAAAAAACGCATATTATCACAAACCACCTGTAACAAAAAAATGATTACACTCAATTCTTTACAAATAATAAATTTTAAAATTAAAAGCAGTTTTAAAATTAAAAACAATAAACCTGGGCCCCTATTCTTGAAATACTTGCGTATACGCAAGTAGGACGTTGCGAATGATTGCAATGGAAAATCCCTAGAGCAGTATTCTTGACAGTCGCAGAAATAGTTGCGTATACGCAAGTAGGACGTTGCGAATAATCGCAGTGAAAAATCCCTAGAACAGTATTCTTGACAGTCGCAAACGCAACGTATACGTAAATTTTCGTTCGCAATTGTTCGCAATGCAACGCATGGGTCAAAGCAGTCGTTGCAAGAGAAACGTACATGTTTTAAGTGACAAGCTCGATACAAATATAATACGTACAATTAGTAGAAACCAAAAATGGACTTGGAAGATATTATAATAAATGTTCCAATCATTAATGCGTTACAAAACGCTGAAATAGTAGAGGAAAGAAGAGATCGGAATATTCAGTATAATCATCATATTCGTGATCAAGATGATCCTTTTGAGTTACCCAATAAAAAATTTGTGCAATTGTATCGTCTAAGTAAAGCCGCAGCAAGATATGTAATAGACATTGTCGAGCCACATATGACTCCACAAACGAGAATATCTGCAATCAGCCCTACAACTAAGGTAATAATTTGAATATTTTTAATATAACACACAGAATTTTGTTTATTTGCATAAACATTAAATAAGGAAGTAATATGTTCACAGATTATAACAGCATTACGTTTCTTTGCGAGTGGATCATATCAAATGGATATTGGAAAAAACATATACATGGATGTTAGTCAACCAACGGTTTCTCGCAGTATCCACGAAGTAATTGATATTATAACAAGAGAAGAGATTATGAGCCAGTGGATCAAGTTCCCTTCTACATTAGCAGAAATGAATGAACTACGAACAGAGTATGTATACAAATGTCTTATAATTGTGTATAGAAAGAAACAAAACTTTAACAAAACATACTAAAACAAATTATTATATTAGTAATATAATAAAAAAAAAAAAGGCAATTGGAGTCGACGTAGTGTGCATAGGCATTGAATCCGTGTAAATTTCCCGGCTCGTATATTACACACTACAAAGATAATTTCACTCTACGTTTAATATTTAATTTCGCATTTAACATCAAGATGTCACTTATTTCATTCCATAAATGTATGGAGTCTTTCAGCGTGAAAGATGATGAGAATTTTCCTTTCGTTAATTTTGTATGTTTTGTCATGTACTCTATAAGTAAAGTTCTCTGTTCATTCGTAATGTTAGCAGCTCTCTTTCTTTTGTCCAAGTTATCCATTCTGTAATACAGAATAACAATTAAATAAATGTTAACACTTATAACAACATATTTTTTTAGTTTTATTACTTCTATTGATTAAGGCCCGGTTTCTTCAGTGTCAGATAACTTTATCCTTAGGTTAAACTCATTCTTCGTCTCTTTATAACCTAACCCTTAGAAAGAGACGAAGAGTGAGTTTAACCTAAGGATAAAGTTATCCGACGTTGAAGAAACCGGGCCTAAGGAGACTAATTAAATAATTATTCTATTACAAACCTTTTAAATCAGTGTCTTCGGCAATTTCTAGTTAAGCAACACGTATATAACCTAATTTACGGATATCTTCCCTGTTTCACACTGCGTGATTCTTATCCAATGTTTGTAGAAAGATCGTACATTTTCCAACGTTGCCAAGCGTAATTCGGTGCAATGAGAAACGTATACGTTTTCAATTGCGAAGGCCATTAAATGATGTTCAAGAATATAATAAGAGAAACGTATACGTATTATCGCCCTTCGCATACGTGCGTATACGTAACATTGCGAACAAGTTCAAGAATAGAGCCCCTGGGCTTGAATAGAATGGTGCCCTTTTCTGTTTACATAAGCTTCCGGATTTTCCTTAGGAGCTGGTATAGTAATAAATGTGCCATCGATTGCACCAATAATCCCGGGAAAGCTATTAGCTTCCGAGAAACCTTGCTTAATTTCTTCAAGTCTTCTTCCTGTTGGCCACTGTATGAATCTTGGAGCAAGTCTACATAATGCTTGGGTAACTCGTCGTACTACTCTTATAGATGTAGCTTTTCCTATCCCAAATCTAGTATGTATTGATCTAAAAAAATATGATTTAAATTGACAAATTGACTAAGAGTCTCCACACAAGAATGTCCATAACACGTTATGTTAACTTAAAAATAAACTTATGTCGACGCACAAAGAAATCCGTAACACAAGGAAGACTTTTCTTGAAAGAAAGGTCTTCTTTACGTTATGGATTTCTTTGTGCGTTGAAGTTCAAGATTACGTACATTTAAGCTTAAGTTCATTACTTAAGGTAACGTAACGCGTTATGGAAAAGCTTGTGCGGTGACTCTAAATAAGTTATTAACAATATAAATACGATAATTTATACCTATATGAATCTGGTGTTGCCATACGCCATAAAGTAACTAAAACTTGCTTTTCTGGCGTAATCATTTGATTACCATCTGTAATTCTTTTTAGTTGTTCTGCAATCTCAGCTAAGAGAAATTCAAATGTTGTTGGATACATTCTAAAAATAAAAAATAGTAAAATAGTAAAAAATAATTTTTTTTACTATTATAAATATTCATATTATCATTGTTTCAAACTTGAAAATAAAGTAAAAGGAAAAAATTTGAAAACAGCTGTAGTAGCGATAATGATTTATGTTTTATTAACAATTTTTGTCAATAATAATTATGTGTGTAATAATTATATCTGATCACATTTATTTTTTCATACTGCCGATGAAATGTTATCTCTTATGTATCTACATGTTTAATAATTAACTATGACTTGTACAGATTTAATATTAGATGTGACTAAAAATTTGGCAATAAAACATATAATTATCACTGTTACATAATTGTTTTCAAGCTTCCTTTTTTATGAGATGAGAAAAATTTTACTTGCGACTTTACCTGAAATGACTTTTGAATTCTAGGGCAGTAAGTGATGGGACAATTCTTTCTACGTAACCTTCAATTTTAGGCGTTTCTATCCGATTTACTGTTTGTAATTTGACTAATGATACATAATGCGATATCTTCTTCATCATCTTCATATAATTTTCAATTTCAACGTTTATTTGTTTCCCTCTCGGGATTACAAAGGCGTTTTTAAAGGGACGTTTCCCAACCCTGTACATCTTTCTTTCTCATCTACCTGGTCATTTGTGACCTCACAGTCTACACCCTCTTCTTTTCCCTCAGCATCCTTCTTGTACTCTTCTTTGACTTCCTTCTTTCGTTCTTTCCTTCACCTATCTTCCTTGCTCCATTCCTACCGTCTGTTTCCTTTGTTCATTCCGTTACCTTATTTCTCTGTCTTCCCTCCCCTACTCGTTCCTCATCATTTCCTTTCCCTCCCCTCTCTCTCACTCTCACTCACCCTTTCACACACACACGCATTCTCTCTCTTCTCTCTGCGCTTACTGCTCTGTTCGCTCTCTTCCTTCGTCGCTATACGTAATCCCACACTATCAAATTACCGTTATTGTCTGTATTCCTTCTTTGCGCATGTTACATCATATACTACTTTTTCGCTCTCTTCTTACATATACTTTGCGTTTTTCACCTCGCTTTCCTTCTCGCTCTCACTCGCTCTCGCACACGCACACGCACTCTCTCTCTCTCTCTCTCTCTCTCTCTTCCTCTCTCTCTCTCTCTCTCTCACCCCATCTCCTTCCCTTCACGCACCCTTCATTCTAACGCTATCTTATAACTTACCTAGTATTCGCTGCTTACTTAATTTTCTTTTAATTGCACGTTATAACAGGCTTATGATCTTGTACATCTTGGCGTTTTTTAGGGACGTACCCAACCCTGTACAATTTTCTCTTTCCTCCCGGCCTGGCCCTCAGCCTTATACAATCTCAAACCTTCCCTCCCTTCTCGTCCGGATCGCTCTTCCTCCCTTTCTCCACCCCCCCTCCAAACTCCTACTCTTTTCGCTTTCCCATCTCGCTCTCCCCCTCGTTCACACACACTCTCGCACTCACTCATCCTCCCTCGCACACACACCTATTTTCTCTCTCTCTCTCCCTCCTCTCCCTTTCGCGTCCCCTTCATATTTTCACATTCACTCTAACCGCCCCTTCTTAATCTCTAATCTTCTCTCACTCTTCTTCCTGTTCTTCTTGCTTTCTCTTCCTTTCATTTGCTCTTCCATTTACCTTCCTCTTCACTCCACTTCGTTTCCTTCCCATCTATCCACATCCTTCTGTTCGTCATGACCACCGACCTTCCTTTCATTCTTTCTTCTCTTGCTTTCCTGACCATCTTATGCCTCATTGCTCTCTCTTCTATCGTAAGTTCTTCGTCCACTCCTACCTCCCATCTCCTCCATATTTCTTCGCTCCTTCCTATTATCTCTTCCTTATCGCCCTCCTCTCTCAATTCCATAAAAATAACTTCTCTCATGTCCGCACCCATCACTTCCGTCACTCTTCTCACCGGGATTGATCTCCCTGTCACCCTCTCCATTATTATCTCCACCGTCTCTCTTCTTTCCTCTGGGCTTTCACCTGTTACTCTTCTCCATATCACACTTCTGTTCCTCTTTTCTTCCTTCTCCTTTTTTTCTCTTTCTTCCTTTCTCGTTACCTCTCTATTTTTCTCTTCTCTTCTTCTCCTTACTTCTTTCTCTCTCTCTTCCACCATTTTCCATATCTTGTTCCTTTCCGCAGCGCGTTCCTTCTTTTCACTACTTTCTTCCAACTCTCTTTTATCTCTTTCTTGCCTGACTTCCATTCGGTTTTTTTCTTCCTTTAGTTTCCTCTTCCTTTCCTTTCTCTCCTCTTCCTCACTTTCCACTTCCTCCCACCAGTCTCTTCCCCACTCCTTTTCACTCCATCTACCACTGCTTTCTTCCTCCTCTTCTTCTGACCTCTCCTCCGGTGTCGACCTCCCTCCATTTTTTCTTATTCCTTCCGTTTCTCTTCCTCTCTGTTCCTTCTCCTTCATCCTAGACACTTCAATCTGCCTCCTCTCCATCCCTTCTATCTGCACCTTTAGTTCCTTGATCTCCCTTCTTATTTCCTTTCCTTCTCGCCTGACTTCCTCCATTATTGCCAAACCAATCTCCCTTAGTTCTTTTAGAATTTCCTTAGCACCTTCTTCCTCCATCATTCTCTGTCCTGCTCTTGCCATCCCTTCTTTCCTTTTCGCTATAAATAAAACCTTATATTAGTGCCGTAATTGCCTACCTTCTCTCCTTCTTTGCCAACTTAACCTATCTCCTCGTCCTGCTCATATCCCGTCTGTATCCTTCCTGTCACTCTCCGTCCTCTCTTTATCTTACGTTTCTATCTGTTCAGCCACTTACTTTCTTCCATTTTCTCCTCGTTAATTCTTCTCCTCATTCTCAATAAGTAACCTTTGCCTTTTGTCTCCCTTCTATTCGCCTCTTCCTGTTACTACGCGTGTCCCTCAGTTGCCGTTCTTCGACGCCTGCGCCTTGTCTTTTTCGGTCGTTCCGCAGTGGTGCCAATCCGCTCTTTTGGAGGGACTGTCACCCCGCTCCGACCTCGACAGCGCCGCCTGTGCTCTCGCTCCGTTCCTGCCGTCACGCTCGCCGCACAGTGTCCCGCCGGGTCACAGTGGCGCCAACCCACTCTTTTGGAGAGGCCGGCACCCTGCTCCCGGCTCCCCACCCGCGTCGCTACGATTCTCCTTTCTGCGCCACCTATGTTGCCTCCTCTTCCTTTCTTCGTTTCCTGTTTCCCTTCTCACTCTCCTCCCTCTCCTCTTGCCTTCCCTTCTTATCTTTCCTCTTCACGACTTAACCTCACTTTCCTGGGCTCTGCTCCATCTCGTTTTACTCCGCTTCTTTATCCTTTTCAGGTCTCCCTTCATGTTCTCGCATTCCTTCGCCCTTCCTTTGCTTGTCCTTGTTCTCTCCTTACATTCTTTGTCTTCTATTCCCCCGTTCCTTCTATTTTTCCTCCTCCTCCTCGTCAGGTGACCGTCCGCCTCGCTTACTCAACCGGAAGTCCCATGATCATCTTCATATAAATAAGATAATATTTCGTTAAACAAATTATAAATTGTTGTTACAATTGGAATTGAATTTAATTCCATTATCCACTTGGTTCACTAAAATTCATAAAATTTGCTTTTTTATATTCTATGACGAGTAACAAAAAACAATTTACCAAAAATATAAAAAACACGAAATTTCATACCTGTTGCGCGTTATGAGTAACGATATCAGAAGGATAAATGTGAGAAAACTGTCAAGCGTTGGTAGTTTGGAATGGAAGAGATCTAGACCACGGTCTTACATACAGGTCTGGAAACTTCAGTGGTGGGGGTAGGTCGCTTAATGAAGTTGTTTTTAAGTTCTCTAATAGCCACTAGAGTCGTTGCGATCGATGTTCACGTTGTGGCGAGGGACGCCGGAGGCCGGGGGGGATATCTGTCATATGAAATTTGGCGGAGTGGTTTTGTGTCAACTTTGTAGTCTCGACATTATGGGTTCGAATCTCCGTGCCCTTAAGTTTTTTTTTAAATCCCTTCACAAAGCAATGTGATAAATAATAATGCTTTAAATAATTTAAGACTATAAATTAATGAAATATGTATATAAAATAATTACAAGTTTTTTTTCTAAAAATGTCATGTGTTTTTCGGAGGATAATTATAGTATAGCTAATTATTATTGGCTGAGTTTTTTGAGATAAAATTAATTAATAAGAAGTAAATATAATATTTTTAACTGTTTTTTATTAATTTGATATAAAAATATGTTTTAATTGTTATTGATTATTCGATATATACTGTAGAATATAGCAAAAAGTGATAATCTCCAAATTTTTAGGGAATCATGTTCTTGTGACAACAAAACGATTTAACAAGTATTTGCAACAAGACGCGGTTTCCTATAATAATTATTATTTTTATTAATAATTTATTCTGCAGCGATCGACAGCAAAGAGCGATGCTCTCCAAATTTTTAGAGAATCACGTTCTTGTGACAACAAAACAATTTAGCAAGTATTTACGACAAGACGCGGTTTTCCTTTATTATTATAATATTTTTATTAACAATTTATTTTCTAGCAGTTGACAACAAAGAGCGATTCTCTTTAAATTTTTAGGGAATTACGTTCTTGTAATAATAAAATAATTTAGCAAGTATTTGCAACAAACGTGGTTTCTCTTAATTGTTATTAATTTTTTATTAACAATTTAGACTCTAGCGGTCTTTAACAAAGAGCGATTCTCACCAAATAATTTAAAGACCGGTACAGAATAAATTGTTAATAAAAAATTAATAATAATAATTAAGAGGAACCGCGTCTTGTCGCAAATACTTGCTAAATCGTTTTATTATCAGATTATCACAAGAACGTGATTCCCTAAAAATTTGGAGAATCGCTCTTTGCTATTCTACAGTTATTTATCGAATAATCAATAACAATTAATTAAAATATATTGTTATATCAAATCGATGAAAAAACAGTTTGAATATTGTTAAAAAAAAATTATATATATATATATATATTTAATCTTTATTAATTAATTATATCTCAAAAAGCCCAGTAGCCGATAATAAATAATTAGCCTACGATACGTTTGTATACCCTCCGAGGAACCCACATGACATTTGAACGTCTCCTTTCCGCGAGGCATTTCGCTGTTAGCGCCCGCTGCTAGTTTCAGCTATATCCGAGTTCTCGGGTTATGTTTTATGTTCATCTGCGGATTTCGATGACAGCGACGAGTAGTGGCTATGATAGAAACTAAATGCATCCTCGATAAGCGACCATGCCCCCACCACTAGAATTAGCGGTAGTCTCCAGACCTATATGTAAGACCGTGATTGGGAGTTGCGTTTGGTCAGTTGAGGAGAGTAGACGTGGAGAATCAGGCGGAATTTGGAGAGCTAGAGGGAGCGGTATAGTGGAGAGAGAGAGGAGAGCAGTAGGAAGTAGGAAAGAGCGGAAGCAGGGCAATAAGCAGAGATACGGTGAGTCAAAGCAGGAATCAGGAAGGTATTAATTAATAGATCTTAAAAAGTCAACAGGTGAGAAGGTTAGGGCGGCAGGAGAAGGCGCGTAAGCGGAAGAGGTGGACAGGGCGCCACCTGTTGGAGAAGGAAGGAGGTAAATTACCGACAGGGAAGGAGCGGATAGGAGGTAAATTACCGACAGGGAAGGAGCGGATAGAGATAATTGAAAAGGGCGGAAAGAGTAGACGTAAAGGGAGACACGGCGAACATACAGTAAGTAAAGGTGGCGAATGGAGGCAGGGAAAGAAGGAATAGTAGAAAGTAGACAAAGAGGCGACAAGGAAAAGAAAGGAGAAGAGGAAGGAAAGAAAACGAAGGGAAGACCAACAAAAGCGGAAGAACTGGCCAAGCTGAGAGGAAGAGCAGACAGCTTAGGAACAGGGTCAATCAAAGATTACATACAGAAGAGGAAAAGAGAAGGAGCAGAGGAAGAAATAGCCAAAGCAGAGAAAGAAATATTGGAGAAATTTAGCGAAGCAAGAAAGGTTGGTAGATCACCACCAAATAAAATAAAGAAAGGAGAGGAAGAGGAAGAAAACATGGCAGCAGAGGGGATTAAGGAAATTCTAAGGAAACTAGAGGAGCAGGAAGTAGAAAGAAGAAAAGATAAAGAAGAAATAAAAAAGAAATAAGAGAGCTGAAAGAAGAATTTAAAAGGAGAGAGGAAATTTGGGAACAGCAAAAAAAGTCGCTGGAGGAAAGAATAAAAAAGGTGGAGGAGAAAATAGAAAAAACAGAATTGAACATAGAAGACAAGAGCGAAGAAAGAAACTTAATGGAAAAAATGAAAGAGATGGAAAGAAATATGGAAATGGCGGAGAGAAGAAGGAGGAGAAATAACATAGTTGTGAAAGGAACAGCGATAGGAAGCGAACCAGGAAAGAAAGAGAAAATAGAAAAGATGATAAGCGAAATAAAAGAAATGAAAATAGCCATCGAGCAAGTACATGAAATAGGAAAAGGAAGTAATAAAATGATGGTGATGAAATGTAAGAGCTGGGAGGACAAAAGAGAAATAATGACAAAAAGAAAGGAACTGGGTAAAAAGTATGAATGCTATCTGGACGACGATCTAACTAAATTGGAAGGGCAGATACAAAAAGAGATAAGAAGAGTAGCAAAAGAAGAAAGAGAGGCAGGAAAGAAAGCCACGATTGGATACCAGAAGATGTGGGTAGATAATAAAGAGATGAAATGGAACAAAAGTAAGGGGAAATTGGAGGAAGAGAGTGGGTTTCGAAAGTAGTAAAAGAGAGAAGAGAGAAAACGAGGGAAGAGACATAAGAAGCAGAGGGAGAGGAGAGGAAATATGGAGAAGGAACAAAGAAAAGAGCAGGAAATATGAAGAAAAAGAGAGTACAATAAGCATAGGCTTCTGGAACATAGCTGGACTAAAGAGAAAAAACGAAGAATTCTGGAGAGAAATGGAAAGCTGGGATATAATAGCGATGCTAGAAACGTGGGTAGAGCAAAAAGACTGGCGCAAAATCAAAGGAATGTTATCAGATAAGTACGTATGGAAATGCCAACCTGCGACAAAAGAAAAAAAGAAAGGAAGAGCAAGAGGAGGGATAATAACTGGTGTTAGGAAGGAAATAGTGGCAGGTGGAGCAGAAGAGAGAGAAGAGGAAGGAATTGTAGAAAGAATAGCAGAGACGAAGGAGGGAACATGGAAGATTATAGCGGTATATGTAAATAACGATATTGAGAAGAAAATAAAGTATATAAAGGACTTCACAAACGAGGGAGGATTAGGGGAGCAAATAATAATAGGAGGTGATTTTAACGCGAGAACTGGGGAAGAAGGAGGCCTAACAGAGATAATGGGGGAAAAGAGAAAATCGAAGGATAAAGAAATTAACACGGAAGGAAGGAAGCTGCTGGGGTTTATTGAGGAAGGAGGGTTAGGAATAATGAACGGAACAAAAGGAGACACCGAAGGAGAGTTCACATTTACAGGAGGGAGGGGAGAGTCGGTAATTGACTATATAATCGGAAACCAGGAGGTATGGGAAAAAACAGTGGAAGTAAAGATTGGAGAGACTGTAGACTCGGATCACCAGCCCGTAACAATAAAGATAAAAGGAACAAGTGAAGGAGGAGAAGAGGAGAAAAGAGTGAGAAAAATAATGAATTGGTCGAGGGAAGGAAAAGAAAGGTACAAAGAGAGAATGAAAGAAGAGAAGATAGAAGGCACGAGCATAGAGGAAATACTGGAGGGAATAAAGAAAGCGACAAAGCGAGCCGCAGAGTGGAAAGAAATAAGAGAAGACAGGAGAGCAAAGAGAAAAAACGGATGGTGGGATAAAGAATGTGCAAAACTAAGGAAGGAAGCACGTGAGAATCAAGTGAGGTGGAGAAGAGGAGAGGCAGACAAAAGGAAATACATAGCAAAGAAAAAGGAATATGAGGAGAAAATAAAAGAAAAGAAGGAATCAGAAAAGGAGAGAGTAATGAAGGAAGCGAGAGAAGCAACTAATGAAACGGAAGTATGGAAATTTATAAACAGACAAAGGAAAAGCAGGAAAGAGGTATGCGAAGAGATAACGGAGGAGCAGTGGAATAAACACTTCACCGAACTGTTGGATGGAGTTATGACGAAGCCGCGTAAAAAGGATAGGAAGAGAGAGGAAAGAATAGGGAATAAAGAAGAGCAAGGAGGAATAAGAAGAGAAGAAGTGGAAGAAGTAATCAAAGAAATGAAAGAAAAGAAAGCTACAGGCACGGATGGACTAGCAAACGAGGTATGGATCTATGGAGGCGAGAGGCTGAGAGAAAAAATATGGGAGGTATGTGATAAAGCATGGAGAACGGGGGAGATAGCAGAAGATTGGAAAGAAGGAATAATAGTGCCAATAGTAAAAAAAGGAGAAGGAAAGGAAGCGCAGGATTACAGAGGGGTGACACTAATGAATACAAGCTACAAAATATATGAAGCAATTTTGGCTAAGAGGCTAGAGAGAGAGGTAGAAGAGAAGGGGATGCTACCAGAAACACAGACAGGATTCAGAAAAAGAAAGGAACAATGGAAAATATATACGCGCTGAATTATGTGATTGGGAAAGCTATAAGCAAGAGAAAAGGGAAACTAGTAGCAGCATTCATAGACCTGAAAGCGGCATTCGATTCAGTGGACAGAGAAAAAATATGGAAAGTCCTGAAGAAAGAGGGAATCAGTGAGCAATTGAGGACGAGGATAGAAGACCTGTATGAGGAGACAAGGTGCGTGGTAAGGGTAAAAGGGGAAAAAGGAAAGTGCTTCTGGACGGTCAAAGGAGTTAGGCAAGGATGCCCACTGAGCGCTATGCTCTTCATACTTCTGCTGGCAGACATAGAAGAGACAATGAGGAAAGGGCAAGATGGAGGGATAGTTGTAGGAAAAATAAAATTCTGGACGTTAGCGTACGCAGATGACATAGTTGCTGTAGCAGAGGATGAAGAAGAAATGAAGAGAATGCTGAAAAGACTAGAAAGATACTTTGACAGAAAGAAGCTAAGAGTTAATGTAGGGAAAACAAAAGTAATGAGATTTAGGAAGGGAGGAGGCAAAATGAAGAAAGTAAAGTGGAGTTGGAAGGAAGAAGAAATAGAAGAGGTGAAGGAATTCTGCTATCTAGGCTACACATTCCAAAAGAACGGAGAACAAGATGCGCATATAAATGAAAGGGTAAGAAAGGCGACCATAGCAATGAGACAGGTATGGGGAATAGGAAAAAGGTTATTTGGAGGAGACTGGATAAGAAGGATCAAGTTATACGATTCGCTGGTTGCAAGCATAGCCTTATATGGAGCAGAAGTATGGGGATGGAAAGAAAGAGAGAAAATAGAAAGAATGCACGAAAGGTATATAAGATGGACGTTAGGCCTGGACTGGAGTACGCCCGGATATATGATAAGAGAGGAAACTAAAAGAGATAAAGCAAGAATAAGCGCTGGTAAAAGGGCGATGAAGTATGAAGAAAAATTGGAGAGAGGAGAAGGAAATGAGATTGCAAGAGAGTGCTGGAGGGAAATAAGAGAAAAGGATAAGAAAGAAAAATCAAAATGGGAAGAAGAAAGAAAGAGCTTTTACGAGCGAAGAGGTTATGCAGTCAAGGAAATAGAGAGGAAAAGAGGGGAGGGATGGAGTAGCATTGAGGAATTAGCGGAAAGAGACAGGGACATTCAGATTCAAGAGAAAGACGAAAGGATAAGAGAATCAAGATACAACAAATGGTACAAGGAGGTAGTAAAAAACAGGAGGCCTGAATACCTGGAAAGAAAAGGAAAAGAACAATCTATGATTAGGATAGCGAGATTCAGATTAGGAAACGAGATGAGAAGCGGAAGATACTGGGAGACAATAGAGAAAACAAGCTGCAGGATATGTGGCGCGGAGGCAGAATCATGGGAGCATGTTTTAGAATGGTGCACAAGAGACGAAGAAGGAGAAGAAAGAGAAAGAATCAGCGAAAGAATCAAAAGAATACTAGACAGCAAGGGTGAAGGAGAGAAGTGGATGGCGGAGTTAGAAAGGAAAAGAAGGCAAGCGAGTTCAATGACAGCTAAGCAGAGAGATTAATAAATGTCTTTTGATTTCTGATAAACAGGAGGTGAGGGATTAGAGATGGAGCGAAAATTATTATGCAAAGGAACAATGGCAATCGACAAAGAGGCGATAGAGATGGTAGCGGAAGAACGGATGGTGAAGGTGATGAAGGAGTACAAAGAGGAGATAAAGGAAATGAAAGAGGAAATAGAGAAGCTAAAAAGGAAGGTATACAGACTCGAACAATGCTCAGGTAAAAGGAAGAGAAATGAGAGTGAGGAGGAAAATAGTAAGGTATGTAAAACAAAATGGTGGTACGAAGAAGAAGAAGAGAAAGACGATGAAAAAAGAAAGAAGAATGTGATAATTAGGGTCGAGAAGAAGAGATGGGGAGGGGTAGCTCGAATTTGAATAAGGTGAAGCAACTTTTTGCAGATGGGCTTAAGGTGAAGGCAGAAGTAAAGGAGGTGAACCAGATAGGACATAGAGGGGATTGGATAACAATCCTCGTAAAGCTGGGAAGCGAAAAAGATAGCAGGAAAGTACTGGAAGCGTGAAGGAAGGAAGGAAATAGGATGAAGGTAAAGATAGATGCAGATAAGTCGGTGGAAGATAGGATCAAAGAAGGAAAAGAGAGGGAAAAGAGAAAGGAAAGGAAAGAGGAGGAAAATGGAGGGACCAGGAAGTCGGCGGAGGACGAGATCGCAGAGAGGTTGGAGGAAAAACTGCTGGTGAGCACGGACGAGGACGAAGCGGAGCAAGAGAAGAGGATGGAGGGAAGGTCCTAGAAGGGGTGGGATGGGTAACAGGATAATGTAAGGTCGTAAAAAGGCCAGGTGCTAAATAGCTGGGTTAAGGGTTTTATGTAAAGGGTTGGGTACGTCCCTATAAAACGCCATGTGAAATGTGATTATATGTTATATGTTTGATGATTGTATGTAAGGGTTTTGGGAACGTTTGCCCGAAATAAAACGCCTTTTCAACCCCGGAAGGGGAGAGAATAAAGGATTGAAATTGAAAAAATGTAAGACCGTGATCTAGACGAAATAACTATATATAGCCGGATCAATCGAAGTCCAATCTGCGATAGGTCCGAAATTGTTCCATCCTTTCACAACATACACTTGTATACGTCTAGAATTAAGGAATAAATAAGTAGGGGAGACCGGGGCTAGAAGTCACACGGGTAAGTTGTCACATAGCTTATATCTCACTTAATAGATTGAGTGGAATATTCTTCTCTATAGTGTAAGTTGCTCCTATCGTGTTAGTCGGATGTACGAAATAGCTCGTTTCAAAACATCGCATGTGATATTTATGAGCATTTTTTAAAATTGGAGGTTGTGAGTAAATTTTTCTTACCTCTATTTTTATCATTCTGTTGGTTTTTGGAATTACTAGTTGCAATTTCTTTTAGTCATAAGAAACGTTATAGTTTTAGGTAATTTTTCCTGTATTTAGTTAACCGTTATTGCAACATAGTTTATAAATATAATATTCTTTGTTCAAAATGACCGTTCGGGGTAAGGTGTCTCAAATGAGATGGGATTAGTTGTCACGTATTTCGTCTGCTGTTATACATGGCGCTGTAGGTTACGTGAAGTTACGCATGCGTGTGAAATGATCGCCGATCGTGCCAACGTGCTTTGCCAACGCCCTTATTCGTATACAATAAGCGATTACGCGTTAAAGTAGTGTTTTTAGACAGATTTTTGTTGTTTTCTCCATGACTCGAAATCGCGAAAGAAAAACAGCCAGAGGTACAACTCCACCCGATATTATGCTTAAAGCTGTCAGAGCTGTGAAAATACATAACCTGTCAATCCGACAAGCTGCTTTAGAGTTCGATATCAACTATCGTACATTAGCTCGTTATTGCAAGAAGATTCCAGAGGAAGACTATGTGTGTGAAAATATTGCTATTCCAACGATTTCTATGGGTTATTCTAAAGCTAGACAGATTTTTACTAAGTCTCAAGAACAAGAATTGGTAAGTTACATTTTACGTGCTTCGGATATTTATTTTGATCTCTCTCCCAAGGAAATCAGAACTTTATTATGCGATTATTAAGTTAAACTTATAAAAAATGGTCACTAACTCTAATAAAACATTAAAGACAGGAACTATTTGTCGTTTCCTCTATATAAAGATATGTGACAACCAACCCAGAGTCGTGTGACAACCAACCCTGGGTATGGGGTAAGTCGTCACATTTTCACGATCTTGTTTAAAATTAAATAACTTTTTTGTGTATAAATATATATGAGTCTAATATTTTTTTTTGAATACCTAAAGGATGTAGCTACATTATAAAGTACTATACAATATTATAAAATATTGCTAACATTTTTTAAAAATCAGTATTTGAAAAGTGTGACAACCCGCCCCGGTCTCCCCTATATAGGTTAATAAGATGATATTTCGTTATAGGTTAAGAAATCTATACGGCGCTACAAATGCTACAATCTGGTCCATTTACGTAGCAACTGCAACATTTGTAACTTAAGTGGACCAATCGGAGCGTAGCGTTTGGAGCGTAGCGTTCATAACATTTAGAAACATCAACTGGACCGCAGCCTATATAATAGACAAGTAAAACAAAGATGTCAAAGATATGTCGACGAAAATGATGAAATAGAGAAAGAGAGTGAACGTGAAGGTGAAATGTCAGACTTAAAAGATATTGATGAAAATGATGTTGATTCTAAAAACGATGAAGATTTAGGTTTACAAATTCATAATGAAGAAGAAAAAATAAATGATGAGATACATTTAAATGAGATTGATGAGGGCCGTTAATTGAGAAAATTAGGAAAGTAGTAAGAATATTCCGTCGTTCTCCGACTAAAATGATGATTTTCTACAAAAGCATGTCAAAGCTGAACTAGGCAAAGAATTAAAGCTACCCACACAGCAAAATATATCTCCAAGATATCTAGAAGATATCTGAATGACGGAATATCTGATTGCGTCAGATATCATGAGAATATCTCAAAGACATCTCCAAGATCGTAAAAAGCCATGATAATTTCATCTCCAGATATGATATCTGATTCTGCATATTTGTCGGATATCTATGCCTCATTTAAAAGCAGATATGTTATATACAACCCAAATAGCAAAAAGAAAAAAAGCATTTTTTTTTAATTCTTGATTTATGAAATTAATTCTTTTTCCGTATTTATTCTCTGTTCTAAAAGGATTCTTAAGAGTTCATAAGAAATTCATTTTATGTCACCAATTCTGAGTCCTTTTTCAGATATAAAAAAAGTTCTTTTCATAAGAATTCGCAATAAATTCAAAATTATGCTTCGATACTATTCCAATATTTGCATTTTGCCATCTCTGCACTGTATGATATCTCGGAGGTATCACGAAAAATATTAGAGCCAAGTATCTCACAGGCTCGCCTTTTATCCTAGTGCGTAAGGATTTTTGCTTATGAGAAGGTACTGGCGCACGTAGCCGCGTCGCGGCAGCACATGTTACTAGCGCTCGCCCGAGCAAAACTTTTCTAAGTCCCCTCGCGGCATGTTGCTTTCGTGCCGCGGTCGTTACATCCGGCGCAGCCCCAGCAAAAGTTTTTTAAGTCCCCTCGCGGCGAGTTGCTTTCGCGCTGCGGTCGTTACCTCCGGCGCCGCCCGAGTGAAAATTTTCTAAGTTCTCTCGCGGCGTGTGGCTTTCGCCGGGACGAATCGGTACGACGTCCAAGTCCTCTCGGATTGTTTTACGAATAAACTTGAGTTGATCGTTATAAAATATAAGAGCTAACTATGAATCGGCCATATATTCGAATGCAAATGTTACAGAGATGTCTTTTTCAAAGATATAATGTGATATCGAGTAATGATGTCCTGTAGATATTCTGTAAATATCTGAAAATAAGATATCTCAGATTTGACTTAAAATTGTAGGCATAAAGATATCTGGCTATATCTCAGATATATTTTGCTGTGTGGGTAATTTTAGATTGTAACACTAGGTGGAATAGTCTTCTGCTCATGTTAGAACGGTTTTATCAATTAAAAAGCTGCGTACAAAAAGCTTTAATTGATGTTAAAATTGAAATCTCTTTTACAAAAGAAGAATTAGACACAGTTTCTTCTATTATAGCTGCTTTGGCCCCTGTCAAGCTTGCTGTCGAAGCATTGTGTTCTCGAGAAACTGATTTGTATCAAGCAGATATCACGTTGGAGTTTATGCTTGATGAGTTATCCAAGCAAGAAAGTTTTCTTAGCAAAGAACTTAAAACAACTTTATTAAATCGGATATCAGAACGACGTTATAAGCATGCAGATTTGTATTACTTTCTGCAAGAACCTAACATACATGAAAGGGAACACGAAAATTACGACATCTTTAATCAGACATCTAAATCAAGTTTTATAACTCAAATTGTTACCCTAATTGAAAGATTATATCTTAATAATGCTACAGAAGTTATTGAAAATGAAAATATAGATATTATAGATAGCGAGGAAGCAGATGACGTCGGCATTGAAATATCTGATGACAGTACAAATTCACAATTGACTCTAAAAGAAAAACTTAAACAAAGGGTACTAGAAAGAACAAAACAAGTTACAAAAGTTAAGAATAAATCAAAAAACGAAATTAGGAAAATAATCAGAGCTGAAATGAATTATTATATCGAAGAAGGAATAAAGGGTAAATATTTAAGCCGTGTTTACAATTATTTAAAAACTGTAAGACCAACTAGTTTGGAGGCAGAAAGAGCTTTCTCTGCCTCTGCATTGTTATTAACAAAAATTCGTTCATCTTTCCGATGAAAGCATTGATAATTTAACGTTTTTAAGGTCTTATTTTACTTTAAAAAATGAGTAATAGTTTTTGTTTTCTGCTATCCTCTTATCTCCTATCTATATTCTATATTGGCTGCGTTCGGAAACGTCACCCGAGCGCACACGAGTACTCCCTTCTCTTTCTATCTCAGCGAATTAGAAGGAGAAGGGAGTACCCGTGTGTACCTGGGTATGTACGCAACCATTATAAGTAGTATAAGTACCGTTAATAACGTGAAGAATTTTTTTTGTATAATTTTATATCTTTACACGGCTACTTTTTATTTTATTATTATGTTATAAATATAAGTACTATATTTTTTGTTATTATTATCAAGACAATCCTAATTAATAAATTAAAATTAGAAAATTAAAACACTATATCTTATCTTCCAATTAAGAACCATTTCGAATTTTACCTAATATATTTGATTATTTAGAAAAAAATCTCAATACCGAAAAATATCGGTATTACCGGTTTTGCAGACATTTCAGTACCGAAATACTGGTATTAAAATTTCGTCCGGTATTGGAACCACTAGTCGGTAACGTTAGTTCATAACGGGGGTATGCCATATCCGACTCGCGTATTTCAACTGTAACTTCGCGTCCTGTGTATTAATTTTAAACTTTTTTTTTAAATTGTGTGCCAAACTGTTCGGAACAAGACCATGTACATGATATTGTGATTTAACGTATACTTTCAAAGATATTTGCAAATAAGTCGAATGAAGTCGTAAGAAAATTTTGCAGAAATCTCTTACCGACCGGATATGGCATACCCCCGTTGTATGTTTAAGGGTTAATGTTATATATATGATAGAAATCTTCCTCGTGCCCGATAAGTCTATATCGACCTGATATATTTACCTACTGGATCAATAAGAATGCACACGTGATTTATCGGATCAGAGCCAGCTGTACTCAAAAGCGTGAAAGTGACATTCTGAGAACGACATGAGAACAATGTATCTTAAAAAAAAGTCTGTACCTTAATGTAAAATTTTCAGATTCGGATTTTGCGTCGCGATATCTCCGCTCGTAGGGCACGTAGCGGAAAAATAAACTGTGCCAGACTAGAGTCAAGCTCAACAGGATCTTCTTTTCCCGCTAATTTTTCCAAGCCCGTTCCCTCGGCAGTGGGTTCGCTAGATAGTAGATAGGGACAGTGAGAATCTCGTAAATCCATTCATGCGCATTACTAATTAGATGACGAGGCATTTGACTATTTACTTCACGCCCTTGGCGCGTCTTCCCGCTTCGGGGCAGTGCGGTTCCTGATAACAACGGGACTTGGCCTGAGCGATCCTGCAGGTTAACGATTGGATCGCTCCTCTGCGCAACAGGTTGCCCAAAACAACTTTGGATATATAATCCAGCTTAAGAGAGTCATAGTTACTCCCGCCGTTTACCCGCGCTTGCTTGAATTTCTTCACGTTGACATTCAGAGCACTGGGCAGAAATCACATTGCGTCAACACCCGCGAGGGCCATCGCAACACTTTTATTACATAATTCAAACCCAAGCTCGATTGGGTCTACTTAGAACTTGATCGGTTGAGCGGTTATTGAAATCTAATAATATCGAGTGCTCGCAATTCATCGCGTCGCGTAAAAGAGTCACGATGCGGTCTCGCTTCGCGTATACTTGGCGTGAGACACCGTGTCTCTTGATCTTTTTGGCAACTCTGATGAAAAAGTCATTTCTTAACTTAAAAAATTCCACATGGATTTTTAACTTATCACGCGAAGCGAAATCTACCCCACCCTCTGCTTACAGGGCGAAACGAAGTTAGCCCAGTCAAAATAGGTCCGATTTAAGCATTTGACAGAAATAATTCCAAAAGTTTTGAAACTTGGTAGAGATGTTCGTTTAGGCTTACTAATGAATGTCTAAAAAGTTTGCAGCCCATTTTCTTGAAAACTATTATAGGTATAAAAAAATGGAATAATACTTTTTGTAGACAATTTAATAAGCTTTCATCTTAATAACTATTTTTTAATAAATCAATATTTTACAAGATATATGCAAAAAACCGAAAAAGTGCACCTATTTTGACTAAGATGGCGGCGAATGCTCACCTTTAATTTATCAGGACTTTTTAGACGTTCATTAGTAATGTTTATATCGTCTACTGTATCCTGTTCGAGCTCAGTGGTCTCCATGACGGAATCGAAACTCGAATATTTCGTTCCGTCTGCGGGGCTCGCTTATATTTCGGATTTTTGGAGGGTGTTAGGAAGGGGACACGTAGTATAATATCCGGTGTCATCCTCGATGTCGTCGTCGGGATCGACGGTGTTTTCCTCGGCGTCCATTTCGGCGTTGTTTTCATCTTCGGTTTCTTCGGTTGGAGGGGGGGCTCTGAGGCGGTTTTCAGATCTTGTACATGGATATGTCACATCCATTTTCCGCTTTTATCGCGCAGATCTACGATTACAGGGAATACGATACCTCGAGGAGGCCTCGGAATTTCGGTGCGAGTTTTGCGTTAAACGTCGCGGCTTTATTGGAGAGTGGATATTCGCGTTTCCACACCCATTCTCCAATTGGCGAGGGAGGTACCGCGGGGGGGGGGGGGTACCACCGCGGGGAGGGGGAGGGGGTACCACGTTTGCGGTCGCGCCGCGGGGTAAGGGGGGAGGGGGGTACCGTGTTTGCGATCGCACCGCGGGGTGAGGGGGAGGGGGGGGTACCGCGTTTTTCCGGCGCCGCGGGGGAAGGGGAGGGGTGACCGCGTTCGCGTTTTCGCAGCGCCGCGGGAGGGGTCTGCGTGCAACGGCCGCGTCGGTCCGCGTGACGTCACACGGCGCGCTCCCGCACGCGTTCTCTCTTCCCCGTTCGCGCGGTCCCTCTCGCTCCCGACCCCCCGTTCGCGCGGTTCCCCGTTCGCGCGGTGTCTCGCGCTCCCACCTATTATAGTTAGATCATTTTATATTATTTTAAGTGATTTATTTATTAGAAATAAGAGGAAGAATATTGAATAATTTATATGAGACAGATGAGAAAACGTTTAATGATCGCGAGACGAGTGCGGCACGCGCATTCTTATCGAGAGTTACCGCTCTGTAATTCTAAACCGCTGACGGTGGACAAGGGAAGGGTAGACAGATGGAAAGATAATTTTAGATACAGTGATATGTATTTTAATATACATTTATTTCTCATGTAGCGCATTATACACAATAGTATCTAAAGCGTAGGTCAACAGTTCACAATCTATTAGCGAATTTTTATCGTAAAAATCACGCAAGATTCTAACTGCATTACATTTATCGGTGATACAATTTTGGCGTAAATGGTTACAAATTGTTTAAATTTTTCACTTACGCCATGAACATTTTGGCATAGTTGAAAATACACATTCTCGACGTAATGTTCTAGTTCAAACAAGAAGAGTACGGTTGACGGTTTCATGTACAGGCTGGTGTCGCACGATGTTAATTTTATAATATCTGCGTTACGTATTTTAACGAGTTCCAGATCTTGAAACGCTAGCGATGATAGCCCAGGTGACTGCACGAGTCGCTGAATATCTGCACGTCTCTCGATAAACGTCACCCACGTTGCATGAGGCAGAATTATCCGATTGCCTCGGTTATCGCCAATAAGTATGTCCACAGAGGACATAGGTCCCGCGTTGATTGCAACATCCAAAAATTTATACGCTGTCGATGTCAAGGCAAATCTCCTTCCCAAAATACGAGGCGTGTAGCGCGGTTTAGCAAAACTGAAAAAATTATGTTTATACAAGTTTTTTTGCACAAGTATATGCGAAAATTAGCGGTACTTACTCATTGTGCTGTTTCTCGCACGTTTCATCCTGAATCGGAACGTAGTAGTTCGCACCGTGAGTGTTCATCGTAACTGGAGGCTGTTTGCGACGTACTCGAACCGTATCAAACTCTTGACTGCGCTCTAGAATCCTCGTAGACCATTTATACGTACACAAAATTGCGAATCTTGCAAATAGCGCCAATGTACGGCTGCTGCAGGGTGACTACCACCACAATCCACATATATGTTAAATGTGATATCTTTGTCAAGAACATTCGTGATGAGATCACCTCATCGGGCAATAGCATCAAATATGATTATTTTTTTAAGGACACATCGCGACGTGTCTCGCGATGATTTCATCGAACACGTGCAAAATTGCAAATTTTGCAATTTCGCATAAGTCAATGGCGCGTTATTGTTTTCAAGAATATGTCGCGACGTGTCTCGCGATGATTTCATCGAACACGTGCAAAACTGCAAATTTGCAATTTCGCATAAGTCAATGGCGCGTTATTGTTTTCAAGAACATGTCGCGACGTGTCTCGCGATGATTTCATCGCACACGTGCAAAATTGCGAATCTTGCAAATAGCGCCGATGTACGGCTGCTGCATTGATACAGATCAATTCATCATAAGTCAATGGCGCGTTATTGTTTTCAAGAACATACATGTCTCGCGATGATTTCATCGCACACGTGCAAAACTGCAAATTTTGCAATTTCGTATAAGTCAATGGCGCGATATCGTTTTCAAGAACATACATGTCTCGCGATGATTTCATCGCACACGTGCAAAACTGCAAATTTTGCATTTTTCTGGTCGATGCACGGCTGCTGCAGTTATACAGATCGACTGATATCGAACCGCTATCAAACATCTTTAAAACAACTAAAACATCTTTAAAAACAGCTATCAAACAATTAAAACAACTATCAAACAACTAAAACATTTTAAAACATCTTTAAACATCTTTAAAATATCTTTAAAAACATCTATCAAACAACTAAAACATCTTTAAATATAACTATCAAACAACTAAAATATCATTAAAACAACTAAAACATCTTTAAAACATCGTTAAAATAACTAAAAACATCGTTAAAACAACTATCAAACAACTAAAACATTATTAAAACAACTAAAACATCTTTAAAACATCGTTAAAACAACTAAAAACATCGTTAAAACAACTATCAAACAACTAAAACATCTATATTATACTACAAACTATGTGGGAAAAAGGAAATAAAAACATTTATATATACATATATAGTTTATTTCAAAAAATCACTACTGTTCTGGTGTCGCGACCACCAGTTAAATATTTTTAATACATTTTGTAATGCGCAATTCTTAACATGTTTTTCGCATCGTATAGTATTAGTAACATCTAGATTATTTAAAGATTCGATATCTTCATAATCTGCGTCCAAAGTCTCAATGTTTAGGTTTCTTCTCGCTTTATTCTCCACCAGCCATTCTCGTTTCTGGCATCCCTTGACGTACACAAGAGTCGACATCTCGTCGCCCTCTCCAAGTACGGCCGATGTAATTAGATGTTTCGCCATGCTGTACGGCACATTTCCGTCCTCCCATCGTTGTCCATGGTGATTTGCAATCAACCAGGAAGCACATGACTTGTCGGATTTTGTGAGGAGACTCCACGGCATGGGGAGTGTAAAAATGTAATGCGCCAAAACGGTCCCGTTTCTCAGAACCGCCACCTTCTTTACGACAAATTTCATCCCGACGATGAATCCTTGCAGATCGACAAACGTTGGTACGATCATGACGAAACGGCGGAGCAATCTGTATCTTATCGCGATACATCTATGCCTCTTATATCGCAATATCTGCTGATATCAGGAGACACGGTAGTGTCTCGCGTTAAGTCACAGGAAATTTTTTCAATTTTCAAAAGTCATCACAGGAAAGCGAGACCGACCGTGACTCTTTTACGCGACGCGACGGGTTGCGAGTACTCGAGATGTTGAGATCTCATATAACGAGTGAACGGATCAAGTTCTAAGTAGGCTTGATCGATAGCTTGGGGTTCGAATTGGTATCTCCTATAACATTTTCCGCTACGTGCCCTACGAGCGGAGATATTGCGACGTAAAGTCAAAAATGTGTGAAAAAATTTATTAAGATACTACTTCTACTAACGCCGACGTCTCTCAACCAATCAGAGGATCAGAGAAATGTCACTTTCACTTTTTCGACACTGGCGGTGCTGGTATCGCCAGTTTCGATATAATATACGTGTGTGTGCTGCGCGCAGTGCAGACAGTGCGTTCAGCGCGCTGTCACAGTCATTCTTAAGGGGATGCTGGAGTAGAATAAATTACCGACATTTTTTTGAAAACACTAAACTTTGAAATTGGCTTTACGGAATTGAAAATCCTTTTACAGGATTAAAGTACGCACAAAAACGGAGTGCGGAGCCGCCGATTTTATATCAAAAACGAAAAAAAAATGAAAAATTATAGTTTTGTTGTGACAACATTTGCTGCATATAAAAATTTAGACTTTGTACGTATAAAATGAGCAGGCTCCGCACTCGGAAATACAATAAGAAGAATCCTGTGCTTGCAGAAATGAGCTGCGAGCTTTAGTATAAGAGGAAAATGTTTCTAAAAATTTCATATGTATGTATGCGTGCGGAATCGGTGTGAAGAGTAAAACAGACCGTAGTTTAGTTGCTAGGTAGTACGATAGGTGGTGCTGTAATCAAATGTGCAGTGAAGTGCATCGCTGGATCATAGGATAATACTCCGGACTTATCGACCTAAAAAATCAGGTCGAAGGACACTATTACCTAGGATCAGGGTTTTGTAGGACATGTTCAAAAGTTTACTTCCCGGAATGAATTATTTACGTACGTGTCATGTTACGTACGTGTTATGTTTACACAAATCTTTTTCATGTAGATAATTTATGCAATATAAATTATTATATGAGATATTATATCGTAAATTTAATTATGATATGGGATATTATATTGGATATCAGTACAAAAAAAGAAAAGATATAAAATTGAATACAATTTGACTTTAGTATAATAAAGTATAAATATTACAAGTCAGGCATATGCCTAGCGAGTGTGCAATGTGTGCATATATGTGTGACTGAAGAATCTGAAGCATACATAAAAAATAAGTTCTCCTACAATTCATATGTAAAAGCTTATAGGAAAGAATAGAAGAGATCGCGTAGCATCATCATACATTGATATATAAAATACATTTCCAAACACGATTTATTTTTATAAATACGAGAAGGACATATTAGGGTGGGTATACACTACGCCGAACGAACAGCGAATCGTGCATTTGTATACCATTTGTGCGAAGCACACATGCCAGCCGTGTGCATGTGTGCTTCGTACGAATGGTATACAAATGCACGATTCGCTGTTCGTTCGGCGTAGTGTATACCCACCCTTACAGACGCGCGCGCGCACACGCGCGCGAGCGCCGAGATATGAAAAAGAAGCCTAGCACGATTCTCGCCGGCTCGCAGCTAGCGGAGCCGAGCGTCGAGCATCACGCGGTGATGCCAAATTGCACGCGGTGATGCCATAAATTGCGGCAATGTGGCATCACCGCGTGATGCTCGACGCTCGGCTCGACCTGCAGCCGCGAGCCGGCGAGAATCGTGCTAGGCTTCTTTTACATATATCGGCGCTCGCGCTCGCGCGCTCGCGCGCGCGCGTTTATAATATGTCCCCGTATGTATAATTAGGTAAATCTTGTTTGAAAATGTATTTTATATATCAATATATGATGTATGTGTATATATAAAAAATATGTATATATGAAAAGTGAGAAATAAAGAACGGAAGGAGCGCACGGAAAAAAAAATTTGGTTGAATTAATTGGAAATCTGGTTGAAACAACCTGACTGTCTGGTGAGAAATGAACGATCCATAATTTTTATTAAAATAACCAGACAAATTTGGTTAGTCGCATTCTGGTTGAAGTAACCGGACAAATTGGATTGGAACAACAAAACGTTTGATTGTAATACGATGACAATATCTCATTAATGTAACCAGACTTTTTGTTCGATGAACAACTGCAATCTGGTTCATTTATCCAAATAGTAAGGTTAATATAATTTTATGCATTATTGCTTTACGTTTATTTTCTATTTGCATTAAACGAATAATATAACCTTATTAATGTATATAAATATATATATATATTAAATAAGGTTGTATTATTCGTGTCAGGGTAAAATAAAAGATTACATATATATGATAAAATTACTGTAGTATTTTTATAGAAAGTAATTTATTCATGTCTCTTTTATAATAAAACATTGTTGCATGGAATTAATCAGAAACCGTTCGCAGTTAACTAATTAAACTTAATATATAAATTGATAAACCTTACAATAAGATAAGCTATATTGATAAGCTTTATCAATTTATAAATTGCCTTGTAAGCTTTATCAATTTATAAATTGATAAAGCTTACAAGGCAAACTTAGTCGTAACTAAAAGAATGCCACTCAGTGGCAAACGTGCTATAATTGCAGGGAAAGGACTGAATAAATTAGGCACATTAACAGCGGTTAAACCTATAGTGTCCTGATGAACTTCAAAACCATGAAGGTTTTCGTTAAATCCTATAGTATACAGATTTTTATAGATTAAACACAAATCATTGTTCTCGTTACATAAAATTTTGAGTATAACACCAAATTTAGGAAGACTACCCAAAATATCAATAACCACACAGAAATTATGTTTGTATGTTACACCTTTATGCTGTACCCAGGCAACTTCCATGCATTTTCCCATGAAACTAGGGGATAAAGAAGATTTGAATGAATGAAATCCATGAATCTGAGAAATGTGATCAGTACGAAGAATAGGCCCCATCTTCTGATTTTCACATAGTAGGGGAGACCGGGGCTAGACCGCTAACGGGGTAAATCCGCAAAATCAAATATCTCGGAACCTGTATATTGTGCGAACTCGCTATTAACATTGTAAACGCTGCTTATGGTACCCATGTGACCAACGGAGTTTCGGCAGGTTACCTGCCGTGTTATGATTTTTACGAGGGCAAACGTGTTTTCGGAAGGTGAAAGTGAAATTTTCTGCGCGTGGAAATTTTGTAATATCTTGAATATTATTGTATCACCGAATCTCAAAGTAAGTGATTATAAAGAGTAATGCATGCTGAACACGAATCCAGTGTAGTTTTTTCATTATCGTTGATGTCTAATATTTCGTGGGCGATCAAACCTGAAACTTATGTTTGGGGCTTATCCGCTAGTGAGCACCCGGGGCTGGTCCGCTAGTCTCGTCACTGTGGCGCGCCGGGCGCACGACTTCAGCTCACGGCGATTTCAGGTTAGGTTTCCCTCGAGCGGCGTGATTCTGTCTTCTCTTGCACGTGCGTCAGTTGTATAGGAGGGAAATGGTACGCACGTATCGTCGCAAAACGACTCCCGTCGATAAGGGGCAACTCAAGAAGGCAGTTCTTGCGGTGAGAAAAGATAAAATGAGCGTTTCCGCAGCCGCAAAACAATTAAGAGGCCGGCTCAAAAAAAATGCCACACAAACAGAACCGTAGCCTTCGACGAGCAGTGGGCGTAAATCGAAATCAAGGAAGCAGCAGCGGTCGGATTCTGACGAAGACTTGGATAATACGTGCTGCGTGTGCTCAAAGAAGTTGACAAGCAGAGCATATGGGAAACAGTGCATTGCGTGCGAGCGTAGGGCACACAACACATGCGTGCGCTTGTCAGGATCTGTATTCACGTGCCTTGATTGTTTTATGGAATAGGTAAAACAATTATTTTTTAATGTTTCGCATAAAAATTTGAAATAAATTTTTATTTTTCTCTTAAAAAACAATTATTAAAATGTATCCTATCATTTTTCAGGATTAGATGTACGTATATGTATTGAAAATGCAGTGTAACGGATTTACCCCGGGGGGGTAACGGTTCAACCCCGGCATTTTTGAGATTTCAATTTTTGCACCGTTGTCGTTTTTGCTCTATACCGGTTAAACAAAGCGACGTAGATAAAAATTTCCTGTATAAATTTTGTAGCTAAAGGTTCACTCTTTACAGTGGTATACCAATTTTAACTTAAATTATTTATTTTGTTGTTAAAAATCGGCACCGAAAAAAAACTAGCGGTCTAGCCCCGGTCTCCCCTATTGCTGTAGATAAAAATTTGTGACATAAACTAAGCTGCTCTTTTACGGCTAATGTATGAGTAATATTTTTGCGGGAACAAGTTGCATTTGCAGCAAGTTTAAGTAGACGATTTTTTGATTCAAACCGCATAACACTCAAATGAGACAGAGGCCCGCTTTTTTTCATTATTGTTTTATAATGAGTCATATTGTGGTGTTTACATTTAAGATTATCATGGAAAAGATGAAGATGTTTTTCATGGTGTTCTTCTACTAAAACTCCTAATAAGTAACTCAGTACATTCCTTCTGAAGAGATTTAGCATTAACAATGTCATGTATCTTACGAAGAATCAAGAAATATTGCCATACATCATCATGCAGGACATCTTCACCAAGAAGAAAAGGAAACAGTAGTATAAAATTACTCATTTCACTAGCCGAAAATTTTAAATCCTTTTTCCTTATTTCATCATCAGTTATGGGAGGTGGCTTGTTTGTTATGTCATTGCAGCCATAATCAAATGCTTTCAGCCGTTCATTTAGACAGGTTAAAGAAATTTGTTTTGTGTTAATTATGTAATAATACAGAATATGAGCCATTCCATATTTATATACGCCCTCATCCAAATCATGCATTTTGTCTACCGCAGCATTAGAAGTAACATGGAAATTATCTATTTTGTTCCATACACTATTTTGTTTAATGCCGCACTCTGTTAGATGTTTAGTTTCTACGTCATTATTGTAATTTGTTTCAGTTCGTAATAGATTTTCTTTTCAACGGAGCATGAATGAGCTTCATTTCGTGACATTTTGCATAAACGACAGTAGTATGTGGCATTGAAGCCTCCTGCAAAATCTAACGCTGAATTTAACCCCAAATTGTCTCCCAAGATTAGGCCTAAAGCAAAAAATACTTGAACAACACCTGTCTCGGTCTCAATATGCAAACCCTCTTTCTGTAAATAATTGATTTCATCTACGAGAATACCGAAGACACTAGTATTATCAAATTGACTTCTATCCGCAGAATGGAACAGTAAAGCAAGGAAAATGTTACTCAACTGAGAAGTAAACTGAGGAGGTAAACATGGTATAGAATAGAAAACAGCGCCAAGTTTTTGGACAGTAGCATGAGAACCGAGTGCGTTATTAATTTCTAAGTCATCAAAGAAAAAAAGAGAGGAATAACGATTTTATTCTTATAATGGAGTTGCACTTTCTTTTGCCATATCTCACCTTAAATAAAATTTAAAAGCACACCTTTCTCATTCTGCACACTATCCATATAATGGAGAATAGTTTCCAATACTCCAGGAAGAGATAAGAACTGTTGCATAACTTTCCTTATAGGTATAAACTTAGCTTTAACATCGCACGTATCTTTTGTAATATGACCTTGAATGAGTTTCTCATCAAAGCGACTTCCAACTATATAATCTATTGCCTCTATATAATGTCCACTGTTCTTCATTTTTTGCAGTCTTTGGTATTCTGTTTCCATATTCCTAAAAGGTTCTTTAAGAATTTCCAATCCTTTCTCTATCGCAGTCAATACATTTTCACTCAAGATCACATTTTCCAAATTGTTTCTAATTGAAGGTATTAAAAGTGACGAATGTTATTGAGAAGATCATGGGTTTCATCCACTATGTTTTGACAATACTACGTGGAAGACTTGGAGTGGCATAAAGCTTAGTTATGAAATACAAAGCAAAGTCTTGTACACTAATCAAAATATTTTCATCGTTTTCAAAATTATCACTATTGATCGCATTCTGACAATCAGCTACAGCGACTATCTTCATATCTTGATCATGAGGCATGCTACCACAATCAATATCAAGATTTGTTTCAGATCTGTTAGTAGAATGTGATATGCGGGAACTTTATGAAATGAAATCAAGTGTCTACGAAAGGCACGCCATCCTTTAAAATCTCTACAACATTTTTCTTCTTGACACATAATTTTCTTATTTACATGCCATCGATGACTTATTTGAATATGAAGATAGAGTGCTTTAACAGACAGAAATGGATCATGCTTACAATCTTTTATAATACAGCGAGACATGATAACATTCACCACAATGACCATGTATTAAAATTAAACTTGCATTAACCAAATTAAAGAAAAAGGAACTATAACTGCTTCTTTACAAACTGTCGAAGAATACTAAATAAAATAAACTAGTAAATAAAATATAATAATTCTCTCACGACAACTCAAGTCATTTATATATATAGAGTATATGCTATATATCAACAAAGCCATAAAAATTGAATAATGAATTTTTCCAAAATTTGTAGTATTAAACTTATAATATTACCTTGTTACAAAAGAAAACAAGTTAAAAAACATCTTATTTTCGGATAAACATTTTAATTGCTTACTCACTTGAGGTATTGTTTTGTCCCACTGTGTACGTAAGTCATACAATGCCAATTGCAAAAAATACCAGATAGCCTCACTCTGAGGAGAATATTCGGCATGCAAAGCATGTACGCATTTAAAACATACATCTACTGCCGTGCGAATGTTATCAAATCTATAATAGTTCTTATCAATTACTACATAAAAATCCTTGCACGGTGATACAGTAGGTCCGACAGCGATAACAAGTGGTTGAATTTTGGTTTTTATGTGTTGAGCTCTGCTTCTAATTCGTTCTACATTTGGCACCAAATCATTCATTACCTGAATAAAATAACTTTGTAAGAGGACAAATACAAACATTAAATAAAATGAAATAAATAAAAAATAAACAAACATCTTTGTTAATGTTTGTCGCAAGTATACAGTTTCAAATAATTTACCTTCACATGAAGAATGAATCCATCTATCATTTCCTGGTAGTAAGTTTCCATCTCTTTCCATTTGTTAGTGGCACAGGAACTGGACTAAAGAGATGTCCCAATTTTAAGAAAGATTTAAGTGCCAATTATCTAAAAAAGCAAGTACATTTTTTAATAATAAAGGTTAACAGGAGATAAGGAAAAGTACCAATCATATTAAAAACAAACAAATTAAACACATTTGCAATGTGAGATGTGTAATCTTATGTACTTAATACTTATATTTAATATCTAGCAATAAGTAATATATTGTTTCAAAATCATTTATATAGATATATATAATAATGTTACCTTTCAAAGACAATAGTAATGATGCTTTCTTTGCAAACTCCGTCCATTTACTCCACATTCGCGTATCGTAATCAGATATAATTTCTTAAAATCGGCTAGAAGCTGATACCTCTGTTGATAATGGATCAAGCTTATGACTCTCAAGTTTATCACAAAATTTGGCTCTAAGCCCTGCCT
>JASTWL010001374.1:0-40903 GCA_035220575.1 Temnothorax rugatulus | reverse complement strand
TTTATATATCTTTTTGACGAGCAATAAGTGCAATTTCTTATATATATTACATAATTTTATTTGTCCCCCTGACAAGCTACGATCATTTTATAGTATTATTTTTAGTGGAATAGGCCTTCTTTTTTTTTACGCAGGAGAAATCTTCCACCACCGGCCCACCACGGAGCGGCAGGGGCAACCAGTCGCCCGATCGGGGAGCGCCCGTAGCAACCAGTCACGGATCCGAAGGTCCGATCAGGGGTTTTACGTCACGGGTTAACCAGTCACGAGCGCCGATCGGGGGGCGCCCCGCCGCGTCCGAGGGATGGCCCAGTGACCCCCCTTTCGGGGAGAACACCCCCCGCCACCGACAGCTCCTCCTGTTCGACCCCCCACTCCTCACGCCATTCCGGCACCATCGCCGGAAGTCCAATCTCTCCCCGTTAAGGCGGGGGAAGAGCGTGTCGACGATCACGTCGACCTTCCTTTTATATATTCACGCGTTAGGGAAGTCTCTCGGTTATAACCCTTCCATCCTCTAACTACTTTTGGCTACTTTACCTCTATTACTTCCGAATTAACCGATTCATCGGTGGATCGGAATAATCCCTATTACTTCGACTTAGCTGACTCGTCGGTGGACTCGAGGTATATTGCTTTGAGTTTGCTGACTCGTCGGTGGACTCTGGGTATCTATTGCTTTGAGTTAGCTGACTTGTCGGTGGACTCTGGCTATCTATTGCTTTGAGTTAGCTGACTCGTTGGTGGACTCGAGGTACTCTTTGGATTTCTTTAATCTCCAAAACCCGAGGTGACTTCCCCGCAGTTGGCGGATTTTAATATTTAACAATCCGCTAACTTGTAGTGGATTCGGCCGGTCCCACCCGCAAGAGGTCGCGAAACGCCGTGAAACACGAAAGACATCGTCAAAACAAGCGGGCGCGAAAGGAGGTCGAAAACCAAGGATCGGAATTCCCCCAGGTACAAGATAACGCCAGTCCTCCGCGACTCGCCACTCCGCCCCCTCCACCAGCTTTTACGGAGGAACCCTGTTTGTCACAGGGGAAATCGCCCCGTTGCCGCACCTTCTCGCCCTGTTTGTCGCGTGGCCCCCTTTCGCGTGATCCCCGTCACCCCCGATCCCGCCTCCTTGCTGGAACCTCTCGATTCCCTCTCCTCTTCCAGGGGACCATCCCCGACCCCGTCAACCGCCTCGACCGTTGTAGTTCTCGGGGAAATAGACGAACCCGAGCTGATAACCTTAGAATAATAATAATTATAAAATTTATTTTATTTATTTTAATTCTCATCTGTTTCGCCTCGATAGAGAATTTTATTAAATGTACCTACCCAAATCGTCCTGAATCCGCAAGATGTACAATAACCATTCACATAAACTACTCTTTTGTTTAAAATATGTATACATATACATACATCTTACCCTAATGCCTAGCTTATAATTATTTCTAATTTTCTCTGTTTTCACCCCGCGAATATTCTTTATATTTTATTTTTAATTGCGATTTAATTTTGTTTCAAATACACACACACACCGCACACATATTTAATTAAATTTATACGATTCAATTCCGATCTCGATGTAATAATAGCGGGCAGGATGTCAATTTCCAAATAGGTTTCCCCCTTAAAATTCCTGCCCGATCACCCCCGCACTCTTGTAACACCCGCGGTAACCATACACACACACACACACACAAATGACATACACTCCGTTTGCGTTTATCTCAACTGCTTGATTCTCTACTCAATGTCAGTAACAAGTATTTGTAATAAATGTTTAATTTGTTTGTAAGATTAAATTCAATGTATCTTTATTTTAAATAAGACCTCGCTCTCAAATCCCTTCCACCTCTCGAAGTCGCACGAGGTCCGATCCTAAGTTAAAGGGATTAAATTCCTTGACTTAAAGAGGACCGACGATCGCACCGCTCACGGAAGGCGTCCTACCGTCCCTACGGACGTTGACCCTTCCTGAGCCATCGAAAGTGCGTTCGGCTCGCGCCACGCGCCTGAGAGCGTGTACCTGCGAGCAACATTATTAAGCGTCTAGTTGCGTCCTTCCTTACCCCGACCCCTCTGGTTAGCCTTTCCTTTGCTTCCCAGCTTTTCTTATCCTAATCCCGGGGTTGGACGTAACAATGGTATCATCGCTACTTTATATCGCGGTCGTTACCTCCGCCGGCCGGTCGTACCTCCGGTCGCCTATTCGGCGGCTCCTCCCTCGGGCTCGCTGTCGCCGCTCGGGCTGTCGGTCTCGTTGCCCTCGGCTGGCCTGGAGGCCCTCGTTACTGGGATCCTCTCCATTAGGACCCGTGGGTTGACCGTGATTTTCACGCTCGGTTGCGTCGTCGGCTCCCGTAGCTGCTCGGAAGGGTGCGGCTGCAATCTCAGGCTCGGGTTCAATGTTCGATCGCTGTTCTTGATCTCGGAGATGAGGAGAGGGAGCGCAGCGCAATAAGCAGACACAAAAAATATATAACAGAATAGGTAGTGTATTTAATTAGATAGAGAAAGCAATGTAATGTTTTGAATCAGAGATAATCAGGAGGCGAAAGCAACCGGAAAACGATGTGAATTATAGGAATTCTTCTTAATAATTATTGAATCCAAAATTCGGAAACGAAATCGTTAGAATAGAACCGAGTAATTGAGTTAGAATAAACAAGAAGTAATTACAAAAAGATATAAATGACCGTCTCCTTAACAACGCAATAAATTATCGTCTCTTTAACAATGCAAGAAATAGAAAACATCACAAAGAAACAAGGAACGATATCGCCACTGGGATAGAGTCATTCACGGTCGCTGTAATGAACCGAAACGGTTACGGCCGCAACGTATCCCGCCACAAATTCCGCGGTTCCAAAAAAATATCTCTAATTACTCGATTGACCGCGAAAAACACGATTTCGCCAGTCTCGAAATGACCCCGCGATTGGCTCCCGCGATTACGCGTGAAGCCTCGCGAGATCCGCAACACCAAACGTAAGGGTGCCCTGCACGCCACGACGCGATCACGTGAAGCCCATTCGCTGGCTCCACGATGATACGGTGTACGGCTCGTGCAAGGGACACTTCACCAAAACTCGAGTACTCTAAATTCAATTACGTTACGTTACGCACCGCGGAACGGCAGATACGCGCGGCACCAATTATACATCCTTACGCGTCACTCTACTTCCGCATTTCGCACACGTTGACTCTATTACGCGGTACCTGCTTGGACTGTCGGCGGCCGCGCGCACGGATTCCCGAGACGGGCACTTCGCGTTACTAAACCTCGACCGGGCCCTCCCGCGGTATTCCTCGCGTTATTATTAACGGATCACAACTCTCGCGACACAACGCGACTCCCGGGAGGGCCTCGGTTTCGCGACGATTTTATTTGTGCTTGAGCGGTGGCCTTACAATAATAATTTTCGCCTACGGCAGTCGGTGTCCTCGATAGCTGGGGGGGGGGGGGGTGGGTGGCACCTCTACGTACGACGGTTCACGCGACAGTGTCGCACTTCTGGCCCGGCGGGACCACGCTGGGCTCGCGCGCCTGCGCGCCGGGGTTGTACGCCCTGTCCACTGCTGCGCCCTATGCGAGCGTGGCGCCGGTCCGCGCACCCCTCGTCTCTGCCTCCACCCGCCGGCGGTGGTTTTAAATCTGCCCAGAGTCCGGCTGGCCGGGCCATGGCTCGTCGACCGGTACAGCATCCCGGGGTTCGGCTCTTCGACGGGCTATCTCCTTGTGTCCTGAGGGCTGAGCGCTCGCCCTGCGAGACACTCTTCCTTACCGGCTGTGGGCTCCAGCGTGACCCGCCCGCCGGCCATCCTTCCGCCGAATTACCGGATGTCCACCTGCAAATCCCGCGGTGCGACTCAGGTCGTTACATAGGTGACCGTCAATTTGGTCCTCGGAAAAAATTTCCCCGGAAATGAGCTCCTGGAAGAAATTTCCCGTCCAAAGATTTCCCTGACAAAAATTTCCCCGGGAAAATCCTCCCCCCCGAAAAAAATCGCCCCAATCAAAAATTTACACAAATGAGTTGGGTTAGGTTAGTTTTTGTGGAAGTGGTGCCCCCCGCAGGGAGGCGGAACCTACTACATCCACGCATGTACCTTGCAATGTATATATTTCATTCTTGAAATTACAATAATCTATTTAATTTATTCTTTCTAACACATAGAAGTGTATATATATGATGCGACCCGTTTTCCTTCGGTCTCGCCAGCCGAAGGGGCGCTGCCGCAAATTACCCGTAAAAGACGGTAGCTTCCCGGTATCCGCGAAAGTAATCTCCCGACGAAATATCCTAATGGGCGCCAGGTGCGATTACGCGCACCACGTTTCGATAGCTCAATCCCTTACGCGATTGTCCAACGCTAACTCAGGGTGCCAGTTCTTTGTCGAGGGAGGTGAGGAAGGAGCGTAGCGCAATCAGCACACAGCAAATAATAAGATAAAGAATATAATATATTTCATAAACAGAACTCGGTAAGCGAAACGATGAAGAGTATAATACATTCCCTAAACGAAACAGAACTCGGTAAACGAAACGATCACGAATATAATATATTTCGTAAACAAAACAGAACCCGGTAATCACGCAACGATAATATGTCTCATAACGAGACCAAACGCGAACGAACGAGAGTTATGTGCCGCAAACGAAATAGGACACGGCAATCACGCAACAAACGAGAACTCGCAGGACCGAGGGTATTGTCCCGCAATACATAAGTCGAAGTACCCGGCAATCGGTCCGCGAAGACACATACACGAATATACGGCGGAGTTCCCAAGATCGTGACCGCGAACAGGCAACGCAATGCCTCAATCACCACAACGATACCGAATTATTCCGGCCGTATGGCCGCGAACTCTCCGCTGAGCGAACGCGACGATATTTGCCCGCACGGAGACGACGCAATATATCCGCGAGGCTCTTCCAGGAGCGCGGCGCAATACCTCTGCCGAAACGCGCCCCTAACGCGCCCGATATTCCGCGACACTCGCCACGCACGCGACAGAATGTCCGATAGTTCGCGATAACACGATACATCCGCGACGATATACGCGATCAACACGTCCGCGACAACGTACACGGCTTTCCACGACACGCACGCAATACCGTATAACGCATACGGCACGCCTCGATTCACAATTACGCTGTTTCACACGCACACGATACGTTTCCGTTCACGAACACGCAATAGCACACGCACACGATTTGACTGCCGGCCGCGAGAGCTTCCGAGGAGGGCTTTATGAGACTTTTCCGGGCTCGATCTCGGCCGCTTCGCGATCACACACTCCGCTGGAATGCAGGAGTAATCTCGCCGGCACTCGCGACAGCGGGAGCCGGTAGTCACGTGCAGGATATAACCTGATCGACACAACGGTACTCTAATCGATAATCACGCTCGACAATTATTCGGACCGAGATCGAGCTCTAATTACCGTGGTAGCACCGGGGTGGAGATCTTACAAGGTCGCTCGCTGTTGCTCGGCTGCGTCGGGACACTTTTCCGGGGGTGGCTCCTCGGCTGCGGCTGATTCGACAGTGACGAGTGACCGGCCCGGCGGGACCACGCTGGGCCCCCGCGCATGCGCCTCAAGCTCGCGATTTTCCGCCCTGCCGTAATGTGGCGCGTGCCGCTCCGCTCGCGGCACCGCTCAATCCGCTGTCTGCCCGCGGTAATTTCAACCGGCTGTTCGACTGCGGGCCCACTTCAGGATCAGCCGGGCTGGCCAGGCCACGGCTATGCTGCTCGGTGCCCTTGGTACCGTCGGGGGAGGCGTCTGGGTCGTGCATCCGCTCTGCAGTAGCGGTGCCGTACCCCTCTATATATCTGCTGCGGCGGGCTTAGATGTGCTGGGCGAGACATTCCTTGCGCTTCCGCGGCGGTGGGCCCCAGCGGTCCGCCCGTCGGCCAACCACTTCGCCTCGCGCTCCCCAAGCGTCCGTCCTTCCCTCGTTGCGACACGAAAGTCGTTACAGATCTCCGACGTTGATCCCACGCTCCGGCACCACCTGTCGCACTTACATCTAGCTTACAGAAAAGAACGATTATTAGCGCTATTAGCCCTCCCCTACTCGTGTCGAGGCGCCATCCCCGACCTTCCCCTCGGCCGAGCTACCGCCTGGGAGGTAGACGCGACAATGTCACGTCACAATACATATATGTATATATAAAAAAGACTGTTCAATATATCGACAATTCACTGGTTTAAAGAAACAAAGTACAAATAAATTAATAAAGCCATCATAAAAGCCCTAAATAATAATAACAGATAACTCATAACAGTTTTTATAATGACAAGTTGGCAGCAACATTTTTCAAATATTTTAATACATCCTGTCGTCTGTAGGTTGCAACAAGACTCTTCAACCGCGCATCGTTGTCTTTGTAGCGTCTTTGTCTTGTATTCGCAGAAGCGTGAGCATCCGCGCGCGCAATGTAAGCTTCAACGAGACCCTGCTCTGCTTGAATCAATTCAATGAATGTTCACAACATAAGGTGCGATCCATTTGCTCTCCGATTTAGTGCACAGTGCCAACCTTCCACTGCATTATTGGTACGAGCAGTAGCCATCATCACCGAGAAGTAGTGGTTCCACAAATTAATGTCAAAATGGCACCGCGTCGTTCACTACGACGATTCAACACACCAACCCAAGTGTGCTCAAAATAATCGAGGAAACCTTTCAAATCATCCTCATTATCCTTGAAGAATTTTGATTTTAGCAAAGAATCATATGCGTAAATTACATTGTCGGGAGTAACGAATGCCAATGCGGATAACTGACGCAAATTACGAGCAAATCGGCTGCTCTCGCAGTACAATTGCGCAAGATCATGGTTCTGCATATTTCGCCAAAGTGCTTCCCACACAGCACACTTTATCTGAGAGACGTCCTACAGACATCATTTTCGGATATCGCAATAACCGCAGGACATCCCAAAATGATCTCAGATATCCGGTGGATATCCATTGGATGCACAAGTGTCCGGCTATTTAGCATCTTGCAGACATCTTAGATGACGTCCACAGGATATCTGAGGCAGATCGAAAAATATCGCAAGATATTAATTAACTCCCAAAAAAATATTCTATTGTTTAGTGGCTCCCGCTTGATTTTAGAGGATTTTCCTCTGAAATACGGTCTCAAGAAGATATTTTAAAATCTAGAGGAATATCCTCTAACCATGAGACACTAGACTTAAGATTGCAGTCCTCTTAATGCTAGAGGACTGACACTGATTTCCGATATTCACCCGACATAAAAAAAAATTATTTATTTCGAAATTTTATTACTATTTTTTAAGTAAATTTGTTTCTTAAGATGCAGTCTATGATTATAAATATTTTCTGGTATCTGAAAAAACACTTACCTTGGTGGGATTCGAACTCGGGACCTCTGGATCGTGACCCAACTGCCTTACGTGGTAGACTACTTCTTAATTTAATGTGAGCGTTATATATAGTCTACATATGTCATAACCAGCGCAAATATATAATTTTTCAAAAATCATCTTAAGAAACAAATTTAGTTTAAAAAGAGTAATAAAATTTTAAATTAGATATATGATATAATATTTCTTAATGTCGGGTGAATGTCAGATACCAGTGCCGGCTTATTATGAAATTTTGTGTTCGTAAATATATTTATGAAAAAAGTATATTTATAAAGTTAAAACATATTCTTATCAAATTCTTACAAGGGCTTCATTAGACGAAAATAAGGAAACCTTTCTTATGGAATCCCTACCCACACAGCACACGATGTCCAATGGACGTCTAAGGACGTCCACTGGACGTCCTGGACGTCCAGTCGACGTCTATGGACGTCCAATGGACATCGTGTACTGTGTGAGTAATAAATAATGATCGGGACCTTATCCGGTTAGCCCTAATAAAGAAGTATTTATGTAGTTAAAACATCCTTATCAAATCTTTACAAGGGCCTTATTAGATAAAATAAGGAAACCTTTCTTATGGAATCCCTAATAAATAATGATCGGGACCTCATCATGTTAAAATAAGGAAATCTTTCTTTTGGCATCCCTAATAAGTATGATCGGGGCCTTATGTTATGTAAGGCCATCCCTAACAAATTTCTACACGGGAATATCTTGCATATCCTCTAATTTTAAGAGGCTATTCGGATTATTATAGTAGAATTTGCTATAGAGGAATTTACTCTTGATTATAGCTTACGCATCCACTCTTTTATAAAGTAATACGTATTACTTAAAGAAAAATATTCTTCATGTAACATTTTTGCTTAGAGGAAGTGCTAAGAGGAATTCCCCACTTATCAGTAGAATATTTTTTTTTGAGTGAAGGATATCCTTCAGAAGATCTCGTAAGATAGCTTATGCAACGGATATGACAGAATATTTAGATATCGTGAGATTATAATAGGATATCTCACGATATCCTATTGGAATATCCCGGGCAGAACCTGCTGGGATATCCGTGGGATCGTATTTGGAAATCTGGGACAATTTGGGATATCCCCAGGATACAGTGTGCTGTGTGGGAAATAATGATCGGGACCTTATCCGGTTAGCCCTAATAAAGAAGTATTTATGTAGTTAAAACATCCTTATCAAATCTTTACAAGGGCCTTATTAGATAAAATAAGGAAACCTTTCTTATGGAATCCCTAATAAATAATGATCGGGACCTCATCATGTTAAAATAAGGAAATCTTTCTTTTGGCATCCCTAATAAGTATGATCGGGGCCTTATGTTATGTAAGGCCATCCCTAACAAATTTCTACACGGGAATATCTTGCATATCCTCTAATTTTAAGAGGCTATTCGGATTATTATAGTAGAATTTGCTATAGAGGAATTTACTCTTGATTATAGACTACGAATCCACTCTTTTATAAAGTAATACGTATTACTTAAAGAAAAATATTCTTCATGTAACATTTTTGCTTAGAGGAAGTGCTAAGAGGAATTCCCCACTTATCAGTAGAATATTTTTTTTTGAGTGAAGGATATCCTTCAGAAGATCTCGTAAGATAGCTTATGCAACGGATATGACAGAATATTTAGATATCGTGAGATTATAATAGGATATCTCACGATATCCTATTGGAATGTCCCGGGCAGAACCTGCTGGGATATCCGTGGGATCGTATTTGGAAATCTGGGACAATTTGGGATATCCCCAGGATACAGTGTGCTGTGTGGGTTGTCTGAAATGGAAGAAACATCCTTTGATAATACACTCGGGAAATTGAATTGCAATGGTCTTCAAAAATGCCGTCTCAAAATCCGACATTACATATTTTGGGGCCAACCCGGGGCATGCATCCTTCAGAACCCGCAACAGATTTTGATACGTTCTCTTGCGTCGGTTGGGACATAACGCATATACAAGAGGCACAACTTTGCCATTCACCTCCCCATGTATGGTGTAGAGTTGATCAAATAAATCTGGCACTACTTTAAAAGTACCATCACAGTACCACATGTCACATCTTTGCAGCACCTGTAGATTATCCTCCGTAGCAAATACAAGTAGTCTGTTATTAACATATTCAGAGTCGAACAACAAGAATTTCACGTTCTTCAATGTCTTTTGAAATTGATCTGGTATTATGTACAGTGTGTCCTTCCTTGGATTAGGTGGTACAGGATTGTTCCTTTGACGAATTCCTCTGACAGTTCGACCCAATGACTCAGCACTCGGTAATTGGGAAGCAACGGGTGACGACACCGTACCCAGCACGGACGCCACTAACGACGACGATGCTTCCTTGTTTGTCAACGCCTTCTTTTGTAATTTTGCAACAATTTGCTTTGCATCAACTGCTGCAGCGTTAGGAGTGTGAGTTGTGTGCTCAGTTTGATGCAAAATAGTGCCTATAACAGGCGAACAATATACAAAAGGAATTAATGCGAAAATTTCGACACTGAGCAAGTAGCGCATAAATACATTAATTAACTTACCATCTCGTAATTCCGACGACGTATGGCAAATCCCCCGACAACCTTTCTTATATTCGGCACACCTCCAGATCACTTTGCCATGTGATCTCTCTCCATGCTTATAGAATAAGTAACCATTAACTGTTAACATTTTCATGCCCTGATTACTCTTCAAAAATTTAAGCGGCATAGTGCACGAAATGATCACAACCACAACTTGAAACAGACTGATTACAACTGCTGTTAATACCACGTAACCGCACTTCAGTAGTTTGAAATGATATTATTGGCGGCGAATAGCACTTGTAAACACAAGACGAAGCAAACAGTTAGTGGTCTCAAAGTGTAATATGTACAAATAATGACACACACAATTTCAAATACAGTAGACATCACCGGACAAGATATCTCGAAAGATTTTTGGATGAGATATTTTCCGGGGGGGGGGGAGGTTTTCCTGGGAGATTTTTGGACGGGAAAATTTTTTCCAGGAGGATTTTTTCGGGGAAATTTTTTCCGGGGGATGTTTTTCCCGGGGGATTTCTTCCTAGCGCCGTTACATATCCACTCCGGGTGGCCACCTGCTCAGCAACCTTACGCAACCTGGAAGTCTCGCGAAATTTAATTAGTTCTATTCTAACGCAATCGCCTCGCCCCTCTCGGGTGGAGGCACCACCCTTGACGCCCCTCTCGGCCGAGCTACCATCCGGGCAGGGGACGTGACTTTATCACGTCACATCACAAAGAATTAAAGAAGTAACAGTACAAAATAAAAATATTTAATTAAAATAAAATAAATTTTTCTTGTAAAAAAATTTGGCACTGCTAGATTTCAAAATTTAAACATTAAAATGTAAACATTAGTATTAAGATTTTTGCTTGAATAAAAAAACAATAAACATAATTTAGGGAAGAATGCGATAGGAGTAAAAAAGCAGCGCCAAGTTTTTTTACAAGAAAAATTTATTTATTTTATTTTAATTATATATTTTTATTTTGTATTGTTACTTCTTTAATTTTTTGTGATTAAAATGATTCTTTGTAATTTGTATTAAAAATTTGTTAAGGAGAATTAAGAAGCTATTAGGGGAGACCGGGGCTATTCGTGACACATTTTTGTTTCGAATTTTTTTCTCGCTTAGTATAAATGTTTAAAAATTTTTTATTAGTGCAATGTAATCATCCATCTCTCTAGTTTAAAAGAAAAAATATATATATAGGTTTTTCTCTCACGAGTCTCGAAATGTATCAAGAAATGTATCGCTGTGTCATGTGTCACGAATTGCCCCGGGGCCGGGGTAATTCGTGACAGGCCACGGGGTAATGCGTAACACTTTCTCTGATTGAACAAACTATATGGATTTCTTTCGTTTTTGCAATTATTATCTACTTTATACTTTGAAAAAGCCTTTATTTGTCAGAATTTACATATTATATGTATAAAAAATTATGAGGAAAGAAGTAATGCCTATTCCATTAATCGCCTTCATCGCTTACATTCGATTACGGGAAACCACTTCTCGAAGGCGTCCACAGCCCCTGCGAATTGGTTCTTCCTTTGAACGCTTATTCGTGGTTTTTTTGGTTGCACCGATTGCTCGTGTCACGAAATGCCCCGGCGTGGTTTCTCGTTCATGATCCGTGACTTACAGATAAGAAAGAATACCATAAAATCTACTCATGCATTATGCTTAGTGAAGTCGAGTGACTGAATACAACTTACTGTTTCGGATCTCTTATTATTTTATTCGGCGAGAAGACAAATTTTCGGGATTAGAAAAATTTTACTTTGAGCACTTGAAATCAAACTTTCTGTCACTGAAAGAGAAAAATGGTTGACACGCAAATGCCATTCCGTTGGTAGAGGACACTAAGAGACATCTGTGATTGATATTACAGGTCTCTAGCAGCAAGCATTTTAAAGTTAGGCTCGCGACAAAATTTCAGCAGTGTCACGAATAGTCCCGGTCTCCCCTACCACTTGGGTCTCGTGTAGAGTTGCTGGTCTCCCATCGGGCGCCTCCCCAGGTGGCGGATTGGGGACGCTCGCCGGCTTGCCGGAGGGTACCGGGGAAATAAAATATCCGGGGTGGACCAAAACCAGCGCCTGCCGCCTTGCAGTTGGGAGAAATCCACATAGGCTATGTGACCACACCTTGACAGAAAAGGCAGCTATCCGGAGAGCTGGAAGGGACAGCCCCCCAGAAGGTTGTGCGTGAGGCTAACTACTCCACCATGGAAAACAAGCAGTTACGAATATGCCGAAAACAAGGAGAAACCGGACAGATCTCACGTTGATAACTAAGCAAGGATTAAGGAACAACGATATAAGGATAGCGACGTGGAATGTTCTTAGTCTCTTTCGGGCCGGGGCACTCAGGAATCTAAAACATCAACTACATAAGTACAGGATTGAGATTGCGGCACTGCAGGAGATCAAATGGAAGGAGCAGCATGGACTCTGGACAGTACACCGTGTTCTGTAGCAGTAGCGGTTTGGCCACCTCGGGACCGGGTTTCTGGTTCATAGGAAGTACAAGGCGGCAGTTATGGGCTAAAGCCGTGAATGGAAGGCTGTGCATCCTGAGGATGAGGATGCGTATGTTTAATCTAACACTCATGCGCACATGCACCTACGGAGGACGCGGACGAGGCTGACAAAGACGCCTTCTATAAGTAATTGGAGCAGGTCTACGATGCCATAGCGAAGCACGACGTTAAAATAATGCTCGGCGATATGAACGCCAAAGTGGACAAGGAGGCAACTTTTAAACCGAGCATCGGTGATCACAGTGCGCATGATGAGTGCAACGAAAATGGGCTCCGCCTGGTGGACTTCGCCATAGGGAAAAACCTAGGGATCATGTAATGATTGACCGACGACACGGATCCGATATAATGGACGTGAGAACGTGCCGAGAAGCTGACGCCGACTCGGATCATTTTATGGTGCTTGTCAAGTATAGACAGCGGATCTCTAACGCATAAAGAAAAGATGGACAGGGTGAGGAAATACAACGTCGCACCCATCATCAGGGATCAGAGTGCTCGTCGAGAATTCCAGTTGGCGATGGATGCAGCCGTGCAGGGACCTGATGGCGATATTGAAGCTCATTGGGGCAGAATCAAAACAGCCATACAGGAGACAGCGGTAAGCAGGCTCGGGCATGTAAGAACGGAATGACGTAGCGACACTAGCGACTGGTTTGACGACGACTGCAAGAAGATCTTGGAAGAACGGAACCAAGCCAGAATGAAAATGCTGCAAAGAGAGACCAGAGCAACAAGACAGGACAAAAGGCGCATGGCGAAGAGGGAATGCAGAAGGAAAAAGCGAGAACAAGAGAGGGAGCGAATGAGAGAGCTGGAGGCGTGTCAGTGAGAGGGAAGTGAGGAAAATGTTTCTGGGCATCAAGAGCATCAAGAGAGAGTGGCAGTCACGTATTAACATGTGTAGAAACAAGGCGGGGAACTTAATTGGAGACCAGGGAGAAATCTTGCAGAGGTGGAAGGAATATTTCAGCGAACCGCTGAATGGAGATAGCCAGGAAGAGGAGCAATTCGTAGAGCTGGAGGAGGATGAGGAAGAGATAGAAGAGCCGACAAAGGAAGATCTGTTGGACGCCATTAATAAGTTGAGCAATCATAAGCACCAGGGGAAGACGGCATCCCGGCCGAACTCATCAAGTACGGCGGAGGAAAACTTGTGGAGGAGTTGCACAAATTGGTGACAAACATCTGGAGAAGTGAAGAAATGGCTAAGGAGTGGAGCACCTCCATAATAGTGCCATTGTATAAGAAGGTGGACAAAACCATCTGCAGCAATTACAGAGGAATCTCCTTGCTAAATGTATGCTATAAAGTGCTGGCCAAATTGATATCCTCTAAACTGAAAACATACACAGAGTCAATGCTCGGTGAATACCAGTGCGGCTTTAGGGAGAATCGTTTTACCACAGATCAGATGTTTACACTCCGGATGATCCTGGAAAAGTGTTACGAGTTCAACATAACCTTGCACCAGCTTTATGTGGACTTCAAGGCAGCATATGACAGCATACATAGGGAGCAGCTCTATGTGGCAATGAGAAGAACGGGAGTGCCACGAAAATTGGTGAACCTGGTGAAGATGACCCTGCGCGGTACAAGCAGCAAGGTGCGAGTACAGGGACGATTGTCCGACGACTTCAAGATTTAGCGGGAGTTTAGGTAGGGGGACTCCATGTCCACTCTCCTTTTTAATATCGCAATGGAGATTGTTATAAGAAGGATACCCATGAACTCTGGGGGAACAATATTCAATAGGACAACACAGAACCTCGCCTTTGCAGACGATATTGCGATGCTGGGGACAGACCGACACTACCTCATTGAAAACTGCCGAACCTTAGAAGAGGAAGCAGCTAAGTTTGGACTCAAAATTAGTAGGAAAAAACTAAGTACATGATAAGTACGCGTAATAGGACGCGATGGCGGAATGTTAATGACTTGGAGGGATTTAAGCGAGTATAGCAGTTCAAGTACCTGGAGAGAATCGTCACTGAGGGCAATAAACTGACCGTGGAGATGAAGAATCGTCTGGCCGCCGGGAACAGGTGCTACTTCAGTTTCCATAAGATGTTGCGATCTTCAGTGATGTTAAGCTGTTGGTCTATAAAACCATTATCAAATCGGTCGTCATGTATGGATCAGAGACGTGGACGCTGACCAAAAGGTCGCTAATGAAAAGCTCTTAAACATCTGGGAGAGGAAAATCCTCAGGAAAATATATGGAGCGATCTGCGAGAACAACGAATGGAGGATCTGAACTAACACAGAACTGGAGGCGCTGTACAAGGATCTATCTATCGTGATAGATATTAAGGCGCGCAGGCTGAGTTGGCTTAGACGTGCAGAGGATGGATGAGAGTCGGGTTCCGAGGAAGGTTCTGTCTCGGTCCGGGAGACAGCCGCCACATCGGACACCCCAGGTTCCTTTGGTTAGACCATGTGGAAACGGATATCCGTAGACTGGGGGTGCGAAATTAGAGGCGTTTGGCGCTGTCGAGAGATGACTGACGGACGCTTGTGGTCGGTAAGGCCAAGGCCCTCAAAGGGTTGTAGTGCCAGCAATGATGATGATGATGATGATGATGATGATGATGATTACCACTTGGGTTGGAATAGGAAGATCCTTGAATGGGAGATAGACAAAGATACTACTTGGGTTTTATTTTTTAAAAGTAGTTACACAACAATTACACAGGCACACGAAGAAAAAGGTCTTGTCCACCAGACGAGACAAACATTTCTATACGTTTTTGGGATTGCTGAATCCGAATCCGGGGTCGGTTTGACTCGGTCAGATCGCATTTCGTTCTTAACCTCAAAAAAGTGATAAAAGTTGAAACATTCATTGAAATGCCCAGAAAGGAAAGCGATTATATGTTTTCAGAGTCGTTGAGTTCAAATTCGGGGTTAGTTTGACTCAGCCAGGCCGCAAAAAAGTGATTTAAAAAACCGAAAACTGTTCCCGATATAAATTTTTTTGTATTCAGCGTTGGGTACATAGAACTTGTTAGTCATTTTTTGAGCATAACTATCAGTCTGCAGCATAAAATCCTGCTGCCTTGACAGATGCTGTAACGATGACAATTGCCCCGAAAGGGGATGTGTAGAATGATTCGTTCTCAGGTTTGTTGAGGTAACGATGCCAGCGAAGGCGCGCTGCCTTGCAGGTGGGCGTGAGGGTGTGAGGATGAAGCCGTAGTGTGTCCGACGACGAGTTGACATAGTCCTCGTCAATGTCGGAAAGCTCTCATACTTAGGCCTAGGGAGGTATGAGAGTTATCACCCCTGGGACGGTGGACTTACCTGCGGTCGGACCAGGATCCCTCACGCGCGGGTTTTTCTTAACACTATGGGATCCAGAGAAGAAAAAAATTAATTCTGGCAAGAGATGTAAAATTTAACGAAGAATTGCGTCCGAACAAAGAATCTACGAGAAGAGTCATCCCTCATTTAACAGAAGAAGAAGATCTAAATGACACAAACAACAAAAGTGAAAATTATTCAGATGATGAACAAGTCAGCGATTATTCAGAAGAAAACTACGAAGAAGTATTTACGGATCACGAATCAGAACAAGAAACGCACGAAACACAAGTGAAAACAACAACAACTCCGAGAAGGTCGGAAAGAACACGAAAGAAACCTGAGAGATACGGAGAGCAAGCTCATCTCACCTTTCAAGAAGCGATAAACGGACCGGACAAAGAGAAATGGAAAGCAGTTATAGAAGAAGAAAAAGATTCCTTACTGAAAAACAAGACTTGGACGTTAGTAGATCAACCGCAAAACAATACAATCAAACCGTTGAGCAGTAAGTGGGTGTTTAAAATTAAAGACAATGGACAATATAAAGCACGACTTGTAGTTAGAGGATGTGAACAAAATTACGGCGTAGATTATAATGAAACCTTCAGTCCAGTAGTAAGTACAAATTCACTAAGAGCATTATTCGCGTTAGCTGCCGATAAAAATTATTACATAGTATCAATCGATATAAAAACTGCCTTTTTGTACGGAAACTTAGTAGAAGACATTTTTATATATCCCCCGGAAGGATTTAAATATAAAAATAAGATCTGTAAATTAACTAAATCATTATATGGAGGGGTTAAAGCCATAGTGGTGTAAGTCACTTTTTTTAACCTATCGAGTTAAGTTCATAGATGCAGTCTACACATGCAGATATGTTGAAAAAAGAAGAAAAAAAAGTAGTCAAAAAAATTGACTTACACCACTATGGCTTTTAACCTCTCCATATGGTCTCAAACAAGCACCGCTAAAATGGAATGAACATTTTACTGATTCTCTAAAACAAATGGAATCTGACCAATGCATTTTCAAACACACAGAAGATGATTTAATATTAGTTATATATGTAGACGATGGTTTTATATTAAGTAAAAAATTGGGGGGCGTTTGGTCAGTTGAGGAGAGTAGACGTGGAGAATCAGGTGGAATTTGGAGAGCTAGAAGGAGCGGTATAGTGGAGAGAAAAAGGAGAGTAGTAGGAAGTAGGAAAGAGCGGAAGCAGGGCAATAAGCAGAGATACGGTGAGTCAAAGTAGGAATCAGGAAGGTATTAATTAATAGATCTTAAAAAGTCAACAGGTGAGAAGGTTAGGGCGGCAGGAGAAGGCGCGTAAGCGGAAGAGGTGGACAGGGCGTCACCTGTTGGAGAAGGCAGGAGATAAATTACCGACAGGGAAGGAGCGGATAGAGATAATTGAAAAGGGCGGAAAGAGTAGACGTAGAGGGAGCCACGGCAAGTATACAGTAAGTAAAGGTGGCGAATGGAGGCAGGGAAGGAAGGAATAGTAGAAAGTGGATAAAGAGGCGACAAGGAAAAGAAAGGAGAAGAGGAAGGAAAGAAAACGAAGGGAAGACCAACAAAAGCGGAAGAACTGGCTAAACTGAGAGGAAGAGCAGACAGCTTAGGAACAGGGTCAATTAAAGATTACATACAGAAGAGGAAAAGAGAAGGAGCAGAGGAAGAAATAGCCAAAGCAGAGAAAGAAATATTGGAGAAATTTAGCGAAGCAAGGAAGGTTGGCAGATCACCACCAAATAAAATAAAGAAAGGAGAAGAAGAGGAAGAAAACATGGCAGCAGAGGGGATTAAGGAAATTCTAAGGAAACTAGAGGAACAGGAAGTAGAAAGAAGAAAAGATAAAGAAGAAATAAAAAAAGAAATAAAAAAGGAAATAAGAGAGCTGAAAGAAGAATTTAAAAGGAGAGAGGAAATTTGGGAACAGCAAAAAAAGTCGCTGGAGGAAAGAATAAAAAAGGTAGAGGAGAAAATAGAAAAAACAGAATTGAGCATAGAAGACAAGAGCGAAGGAAGAAACTTAATAGAAAAAATGAAAGAGATGGAAAGAAATATGGAAATGGCGGAGAGAAGAAGGAGGAGAAATAACATAGTTGTGAAAGGAACAGCGATAGGAAGCGAAGCAGGAAAGAAAGAGAAAGTAGAGAAGATAATAAGCGAAATAAATGAGATGAAAATAGCCATCGAACAAGTACATGAAATAGGAAAAGGAAGTAATAAAATGACAGTGATGAAATGTAAGAGCTGGGAGGACAAAAGAGAAATAATGACAAAAAGAAAGGAGCTGGGTAAAAAATATAAATGCTATCTGGACGACGATCTAACTAGATTGGAAGGGCAGATACAAAAAGAGATAAGAAGAATAGCAAAAGAAGAAAGAGAGGCAGGAAAGAAAACCACGATTGGATACCAGAAGATGTGGGTAGATAATAAAGAGATGAAATGGAACGAAAATAAGGGGAAATTGGAGGAAGAGAGTGGGTTTCGAAAGTAGTAAAAGAGAGAAGAGAGAAAAGGAGGGAAGAAACATAAGAAGCAGAGGGAGAGGAGAGGAAATATGGAGAGGGAACAAGGAAAAGAGCAGGAAATATGAAGAAAAAGAGAGTACAATAAGCATAGGCTTCTGGAACATAGCTGGACTAAAGAGAAAAAACGAAGAATTCTGGAAAGAAATGGAAAGCTGGGATATAATAGCGATGCTAGAAACGTGGGTAGAGCAAAAAGATTGGCGCAAAATCAAAGGAATGTTATCAGATAAGTACGTATGGAAATGCCAACCTGCGACAAAAGAAAAAAAGAAAGGAAGAGCAAGAGGAGGGATAATAACTGGTGTTAGGAAGGAAATGGTGGCAGGTGGAACAGAAGAGAGAAAAGAGGAAGGAATTGTAGAAAAAATAGCAAAGACGAAGGAGGGAACATGGAAGATTATAGCGGTATATGTGAACAACGATATTGAGAAGAAAATAAAGTATATAAAGGACTTCACAAACGAGGGAGGATTAGGGGAGCAAATAATAATAGGAGGTGATTTTAACGCAAGAACTGGGGAAGAAGGAGGCCTAACAGAGATAATGGGGGAAAAGAGAAAATCGAAGGATAAAGAAATTAACACGGAAGGAAGGAAACTGCTGGGGTTTATTGAGGAAGGAGGGTTAGGAATAATGAACGGAACAAAAGGAGACACCGAAGGAGAGTTCACATTTACAGGAGGGAGGGGAGAGTCGGTAATTGACTATATAATCGGAAACCAGGAGGTATGGGAAAAAACAGTGGAAGTAAAGATTGGAGAGACTGTAGACTCGGATCACCAACCCGTAACAATAAAGATAAAAGGAACAAGTGAAGGAGGAGAAGAGGAGAGAAGAGTGAAAAAAATAATGAATTGGTCGAGGGAAGGAAAAGAAAGGTACAAAGAGAGAATGAAAGAAGAGAAGATAGAAGGTACGAGCATAGAGGAAATATTGGAGGAAATAAAGAAAGCGACAAAGCGAGCCGCAGAGTGGAAAGAAATAAGAGAAGACAGGAGAGCAAAGAGAAAAAACGGGTGGTGGGATAAAGAATGCGCAAAACTAAGGAAGGAAGCACGTGAGAATCTAGCGAGGTGGAGAAGAGGAGAGGCAGACAAAAGGAAGTACATAGCAAAGAAAAAGGAATATGAGGAGAAAATAAAAGAAAAGAAGGAATCAGAAAAGGAGAGAGTAATGAAGGAAGCGAGAGAAGCAACTAATGAAATGGAAGTATGGAAATTTATAAACAGACAAAGGAAAAGCAGGAAAGAGGTATGCGAAGAGATAACGGAGGAGCAGTGGAATAAACACTTCACCGAACTACTGGATGGAGTTATGACGAAGCCGCGTGAAAAGGATAGGAGGAGAGAGGAAAGAATAGGGAATAAAGAAGAGCAGGGAGGAATAAGAAGGGAAGAAGTGGAAGAAGTAATCAAAGAAATAAAAGAAAAGAAAGCTACAGGCACGGATGAACTAGCAAACGAGGTATGGATCTATGGAGACGAGAGACTGAGAGAAAAAATATGGGAGGTATGTGATAAAGCATGGAGAATGGGGGAGATAGCAGAAGATTGGAAAGAAGGAATAATAGTGCCAATAGTAAAAAAAGGAGAAGGAAAGGAAGCGCAGGATTACAGAGGGGTGACACTAATAAATACAAGTTACAAAATATTTGCAGCAATTTTGGCTAAGAGGCTAGAGAAAGAGGTAGAAGAGAAGGGGATGCTGCCAGAAACACAGACAGGATTCAGAAAAAAGAAAGGAACAATGGAAAATATATACGCGCTGAACTATGTGATTGGGAAAGCTATAAGCAAGAGAAAAGGGAAACTAGTAGCAGCATTTATAGACCTGAAAGCGGCATTCGATTCAGTGGACAGAGAAAAAATATGGGAAGTCCTGAAGAGAGAAGGAATCAGTGAGCAATTGAGGACGAGGATAGAAGACCTGTATGAGGAGACAAGGTGTGTGGTAAGGGTAAAAGGGGAAAAAGGAAAGTGCTTCTGGACGGTCAAAGGAGTTAGGCAAGGATGCCCGCTGAGCGCTATGCTCTTCATACTTCTGCTGGCAGACATAGAAGAGACAATGAGGAAAGGACAAGATGGAGGGATAGTAGTAGGAAAAATAAAATTCTGGACGTTAGCGTACGCGGATGACATAGTTGCTGTAGCAGAGGATGAAGAGGAAATGAAGAGAATGCTGAAAAGACTAGAAAGATACTTTGACAGAAAGAAGCTAAGAGTTAATGTAGGGAAAACAAAAGTAATGAGATTTAGGAAGGGAGGAGGTAAAATGAAGAAAGTAAAGTGGAGTTGGAAGGAAGAAGAAATAGAAGAGGTGAAGGAATTCTGCTATCTAGGCTACACATTCCAAAAGAACGGAGAACAGGATGCGCATATAAATGAAAGAGTAAGAAAAGCGACCATAGCAATGAGACAGGTATGGGGAATAGGAAAAAGGTTATTTGGAGGAGACTGGATAAGAAGGATCAAGTTATACGATTCGCTGGTTGCAAGCATAGCCTTATATGGAGCAGAAGTATGGGGATGGAAAGAAAGAGAGAAAATAGAAAGAATGCACGAAAGGTATATAAGGTGGACGTTAGGCCTGGACTGGAGTACGCCCGGATATATGATAAGAGAGGAAACTAAAAGAGATAAAGCAAGAATAAGCGCTGGTAAAAGGGCGATGAAGTATGAAGAAAAATTGGAGAGAGGAGAAGGAAATGAGATTGCAAGAGAGTGCTGGAAGGAAATAAGAGAAAAAAATAAGAAAGAAAAGTTGAAATGGGAAGAAGAAAGAAAGAGCTTTTACGAGCGAAGAGGTTATGCAGTTAAGGAAATAGAGAGGAAAAGAGGGGAGGGATGGAGTAGCATTGAGGAATTAGCGGAAAGAGACAGGGACATTCAGATTCAAGAGAAAGACGAAAGGATAAGAGAATCAAGATACAACAAATGGTACAAGGAGGTAGTAGAAAACAGGAGGCCTGAATACCTGGAAAGAAAAGGAAAAGAACAATCTATGATTAGGATAGCGAGATTCAGATTAGGAAACGAGATGAGAAGCGGAAGATACTGGGAGACAATAGAAAAAACAGGCTGCAGGATATGTGGCGCGGAGGCAGAATCATGGGAGCATGTTTTAGAATGGTGCACAGGAGGCGAAGAAGGAGAAGAAAGAGAAGGAATTAGCGAAAGAATCAAAAGAATACTAGACAGCAAAGGTGAAGGAGAGAAATGGATGGCGGAATTAGAAAGGAAAAGAAGGCAAGCGAGTACAATGACAGCTAAGCAGAGAGATTAAATAAATGTCTTTTGATTTCAGATAAGCAGGAGGTGAGGGAATAAAGATGGAGCGAAAGATACTTTGCAAAGGAACGATGGCAATCGACAAAGAGGCGATAGAGATGGTAGCAGAAGAACGAATGGTGAAGGTGATGAAGGAGTACAAGGAGGAGATAAGGGAAATGAAAGAGGAAATAGAGAAGCTAAAAAGGAAGGTATACAGACTCGAACAATGCTCAGGTAAAAGGAAGAGTAACGAGAGTGAGGAGGAAAATAGTAAGGTATGTAAAACAAAATGGTGGTACAAAGAAGAAGAAGAGAAAGACGATGAAAAAAGAAAGAAGAATGTGATAATTAGGGTTGAGAAGAAGAGATGGGGAGGAGGTAGCTCGAATTGGAATAAGGTGAAGCAACTTTTTACAGATGGGCTTAAGGTGAGGGCAGAGGTAAAGGAGGTGAACCAGATAGGACATAGAGGGGATTGGATAACAATCCTCGTAAAGATGGGAAGCGAAAAAGATAGCAGGAAAGTACTGGAAGCGAGAAGGAAGGAAGGAAGTAGGATGAAGGTAAAGATAGATGCAGATAAGTCGGTGGAGGATAGGATCAAAGAAGGAAAAGAGAGGGAAAAGAGAAAGGAAAGGAAAGAGGAGGAAAGTGGGAGGACCAGGAAGTCGGCGGAGGACGAGATCGTAGAGAAGATGGAAGACCAACTGCTGATGAGCACGGACGAGGACGAAGCGGAGCAAGAGAAGAAGAGAGAGGGAAGGTCCTAGAAGGGGTGGGATGGGTAATAGGATATTGTAAGGTCGTAAAAAGGTCAGGTGATAAATAAGTTGGGTTAAGGGATTTATGTAAAGGGTTGGGTACGTCCCTATAAAACGCCATGTGAAATGTGTATTATGTGTTTATATGATATAATATGTAAGGGTTTGGGAACGTTTGCCCAAAATAAAACGCCTTTCCAACCCCGGAAGGGGAGAGAATAAAGGATTGAAATTGAATTGAATATTAAGTAAAAATTTAAAAAGATTGAATAGTTTATTTTATCAAGAATAGAGCTCTCGAAAACAATAATAGATAAAGTCATAAAGGCAAATGAGAGCCGTTTCGCACGATGGACGGGCGACAATAACAACAAAATTATAAAATTAATATATATAATATAACGCAAACGTTTCGGTCCTTAGTTTGGACCCTCCTCAGTACATAATGTTTGACCATTTATATTTATTTAATTTTCTTCTGACGGAATTAAGGTAACAGTCGGATTGGAGACTCGAGATGCATACTCTCATAAAATCTTGGAGAGCGGAATTTGACTGCATTATATTACTGTGACCACTGCTTTACACTTTTTGACCACTGCATTTACTCTGATGACCATCTGTATGTACTGAGGAGGGTCCAAACTAAGGACCGAAACGTTTGCGTTATATTATATATATTAATTTTATAATTTTGTTGTTATTGTCGCCCGTCCATCGTGCGAAACGGCTCTCATTTGCCTTTATGACTTTATCTATTATTGTTTTCGAGAGCTCTATTCTTGATATTATTTCGCGCAGGCTGAAACAATGCGTTCTTCTGTTTATGTTTCCTTTTTTAAATTTATTCACACTTATTTCGGGATTGTGGTCGTTAAGTGTTTGAAAGATTGGATTAATATCAACGTCTCTATTATTAAATTTAAATGCAGGATTACGTTTCTTAAACAATGTATATTAGCTGACTTAATTCCACCACATTTACAATGTTACACGCGTCGTAGACCGACTATTACTCATTTTAAGCTAGTTAAACTAATGGAATCTCACATCAGGAGACATCAGAATACTTTATTGCGTATTGAGCTGAGAGACGCTCACCGACAGATTTCCGCTCTGAACAAAAAACTTGCGGCGACTACTCGAAATATCATGAGACATCTTCCACTTTGTTTCTGGTATAAATTCTACTACAGTCAGGTGAGATCTCTTGATAACTTTTTCTCTAAAGAACATCATAGGCTAAGAAAGAAGTTTTTCCTCTTGCTCGACAGGAAAAAGAAGGAGGATTTGGCACTCTTACAATCTATTAATTTTTTCGCTTCACAATCACACCCTTCCATGCCTAATCGCGCTGGCTTGCGTCAGCGGGCGAGCGGTAATTGCGAAAAAAGCGTCGTGTCCTTCTCGCGCGTTGTAAATAATGCTCCGGAAGTGGATTCCTTTGAGATTTCTCTTAATCCGACTGACTTTTTGGAGGCTCCTGCTCACTCCCCTCTCTGCTTACAGGAGAAATGGCTGATTAATCTCTCGTCAGTCTCACTCCCTCCTAAAGTACAAGGGCTCTTACAATTAGGTCCGAATTTTTGTATGCCGCCGAAGGATTGCCGCGAAAAATTGGTTTGCGTATTCATTAAGTACTTAGAGGCTAACATCCGACATTTACCTCCGAATTTCCGTCAGGGTGTTCGCAACCACTGCATACAGACTATAGAGAGGGTAGCAGTAGGAAATCTCCCTTCTCAACAACATGATCACGCATTAAAACAAGCGTTAATCGAGACCACACGTTTTCTCAAGGATAATGATAGCTTAGCGATTACTAGGGCCGACAAGGGTAATGTTACAGTTGTTTTAGATGGCAGCGATTACTCGAATAAGATGAATGCGATGTTGAGTGACGAGAATACTTATATTGTTTTGAGAAAGGATCCTACACGAAAAATTACAAAGGATTTAAATAACCTCCTTCAATCTTGGTTAAAAAAAGAATATATTAATGATCAACAGTATAGGTTTCTTAATTGCACGGACGGGGTAATTCCTAGAGCTTACGGCCTGCCAAAGATACACAAGGCCGACTGTCCACTTAGGATGATCGTGTCGACTGTTAACAGCCCTTTGCATGCCTTGGCCAGATTCTTGCAGGACGTGATACAGGCTAGCGTTCCCAAAGCTAACAGCCACATTAATAATAGCTTCGATTTAGTTAAGAAACTGTCAGGTACGCGCATTGACGACCATTTTGACCTGATATCGCTCGACGCGGTATCCTTGTTTACGAATATCCCTTTGGATTTGGCAATCACGAGCATTAGACATAGATGGCAATTTATCTCGCAAAACACTAATCTGCCTTTGGATGAATTTTTAGCAGCTATTCAATTCGTTTTTGATTCCACCTATTTCATTTTTGATGGTGTTATTTATAAGCAGACCTTTGGCTCCCCTATGGGTTCCCCATTGTCTCCTGTGATTGCGGATTTAGTGCTGGTGGATTTGGAGGTCAGGGCGCTCGAGCGCCTGCCTATCGTCGTGCCGATTTATTTCAGATATATAGATGATATTTTGATGTCTATGCCGAGGTTCTTAGTCAACACTGTCCTCGAAGTGTTTAATTCTTTCCACCGCAGACTGCAATTTACTGTTGAAATAGGACTTAATAGGATCAATTTTTTAGATACCACTGTTATAATCAATAACGGTATTATTGAGTTTGACTGGTATCATAAACCCACGTTTTCGGGACGATATTTAAGTTTTTTCTCACACCACCCTCATTGTCAGAAAATCGGCACGATTGTTGGTATGGTAGATAGAGCGTTCTTGCTGTCCCATCCGAGGTATCAGCAAAAAAACATAAGAATGCTGATAGATATTTTACTGGCTAACGGATACTCGTTAGAACTCGTGTTTAAGATTGTCAAAAAAAGAATTATCAAATTGATTAATGAGCAACAGCGGAGAAGCGTGATGGATGCTCACACTACTGACAGCATGGTTAAAGATCGTTTCTTTGTTGTTCCTTACATCAATAAAATCACTAATAGCTTTTGTAATACAATTAAAAAATTTAATTTGCGCACTGCAATTGTTGGCTTGAACAAACTGAGCTGGATTATCAAACCTTTGAAAGACAAGCTACATAATAACTTCCTGAGCGGAGTTGTTTATAAAATTTGCTGTCAGGATTGTGATGCTTCGTACGTCGGCCAGACTAAGAGACAATTGGGAACCCGTATTAAGGAGCATCGTAATCAGCTTAGCAGAAATCCGAGGGACCTTTCAGTTGTGTCACAACACCGTTTGGAGGGGCATGAGTTTGATTGGGACAATGTCTTAATTATGAATCGGGAGAGATCTTACTTAAGGAGAAACATTTCGGAGATGTTTTATATTAAGCGCCAAAACAACGGCATTAACTTACAGGAGGACACGGCGGGACTTAGTAATAATTACACGCCTGTTATCGAGGGACTTCCACACTGTTGATTTCTTTTCTCACAACAGTTCTATTTAATGTTATGTTGATGCCTCATGATATTTCGTCATTGTAACTCTTGCGCTCGTCCAGAGAAGAACGTTTTAACGTTGTAATAATTACGCGAAGAGATGATATCTTAACTCTGATCAATTCGACTGTCAGGTAACTTTTACGATTTAATTTTAATGTTTGACCATTTATATTTATTTAATTTTCTTCTGACGGAATTAAGGTAACAGTCGGATTGGAGACTCGAGATGCATACTCTCATAAAATCTTGGAGAGCAGAATTTGACTGCATTATATTACTGTGACCACTGCTTTACACTTTTTGACCACTGCATTTACTCTGATGACCATCTGTATGTACTGAGGAGAGTCCAAACTAAGGACCGAAACGTTTGCGTTATATTATATATATTAATTTTATAATTTTGTTGTTATTGTCGCCCGTCCATCGTGCGAAACGGCTCTCATTTGCCTTTATGACTTTATCTATTATTGAATAGTTTAATTAAATGGTTAACAGAAGAATTTGAGGTAAAAGTAATAAACAATCCGAAAACATTCCTAGGGATAGAGATACAGAGAATCGAAGAAGGTATAAAACTCACGCAAAAAGGATATACAATAAAATTATTAGAAAGATTTGGTATGTTAGAAGCAAAAACAGCGGATACTCCGATAGTTAAACAAGACGAAAATAATAATAGTTTACGAAATAAAAAATTTCCATATAGAGAAGCTGTAGGGAGCTTACTATATTTAACAACTAGAACGCAACCGGATATCTCATTTGCGGTTAACATTGCAAGCAGACGGGTTCAAAATCCCACCGATAATGATGTAACGATTGTAAAACGTATTTTGCGATATTTAAAAGGCACTTTAGACAATGGTATAAAATTTAGAGCGGAAACAGAATTTAATAAACTCGTGGCCTTTTGCGACTCCGATTACGCAGGAGACCCAGAAACAAGGAAAAGTACCACCGGGTACATAGTTTTCTTTCGAGGCGGACCGATTAGCTGGGGATCTCGAAAACAAGCCACAATTGCGTTATCTACTACAGAGGCGGAATATATAGCGGCATCAGACTGTTGTAAAGTACTTCAATATCTAAATTCATTAATAGAAGAGTTAACAGAAAATAAAATATCAACTGTATTAAAAATAGATAATCAAAGCACAATAAGTTTAATTAAGAACGGAATGATGAACAGACGCACTAAACATATAGACGTGAAATACCGATTTGTACACGAGATGTATAAAACTAAATTTATTGAACTAAAGTATTGCCCAACCAACTTGCAAATTGCAGACATACTAACTAAACCGTTAGGAAAAATAAAATACGTAGAATTAAATAACCAACTTATGAATAACAACTAACAATTAGAATAGTTAAGCGTTTACAAAATTAAGGGTAGGTGTTAGAAATAAGTAATTTCGTAAAGCGCGCAATTTCCCGATAGATGAAAGTGAGTGTGCTGATGTAATCGTAATCCGGCAAGTTACGCACTCTGCTGGTATCGATCAATACTAACAAGAGCGCTAGATCATCCACGCTAAGAATCACACACACTTGCTTGCGTAAGGTCAAAAGAACGAACACGTGTAACAGTTCGGCGAGAAGTAAAATTCGTTTTATCGGCGAAAATCGGCGCAATCAAAGATTACTGTTTAAACTGATTAGAAGTAAACTATTCACTACATTTTTGCGAACACTGCTAGTACTATATTTTTTTTGTTTTATGCCAAAAGTGACTGAAATAAAGTGTTCCTTTTTCTTTCACTTTAACACGTGGTTCACGCTTATTCAGGTGAAATCCTTATAACCCAACACCACTAATCCACGACACGCAATCATCAATGTATTAATCATTTTAAGGGGATCCTATAGCGAAGGCTGAACTTTCTCGATAATGTCAACATTTCTAGTCCTGTTTTCTATGTTATATATCTATATTATCTGTCCTTGTCTAACTATAGGTATCTGTCCTTGTCCAATTGCTGCGCCATCTCTCGCTACACGCAATACTGCTTATCCTATCAACCTGCATATGCTTTTGCATATATTAAAGTTAAAAGCATGACACTTTTTTTCTAGACTTCTATCGTAGTTGTAATTGCACGTTATTGTTCTTCAATGTTTTCCCTAGAGGGCTAGTATCTCATTTTGTATATATAAACTGCAGTATTTTTGTACAAGCAAATATTGTCGTCAGTGACAGCTCTATGTGCCCAAATTTTTAATTTTTCTTTCGTTTTGGATGTAAAACCGACCCTACCCCTTTACATTTTTGTGCGTACTTTAATTCTGTATAAAAATTTTGCAATTCCGTAAAGCCAGTTAAAAGTTGTATGGTTTTAACTAAATGTCGGTAATTACTGCCACTATAGGATCCCCTTAAGTCATTAGTATTCTCTGACAATTGTTAATATAGATTTTTATAAATTATTTGTGATTTTTCTTTTACTTTATAATGTTGGATAATAAGTACCTGACAACGATTCCCGAGTCGTTGACGCTCTCATACTTCGGCATATATTTGTTAATATTCTATATATATGTTACGCCCAAACACCGAAAACGCTCAGTGAGCGAAAAAAACAGCCACAACGCGTTGTGGACGGTGCTGATTATCCACAACGCGTTGTGGACGGTGTTTGATCATCCACAACGCGTTGTGTGCATTTGAGAAACGTCCACGACGCGTTCTGCATAACTTGATATGCTCACAAAGCGAATTTACTTCAGAATTTATAGGAATAATATAAAATTAGAAAACACAGAAATGAATTACTCAAATAAAACGTATTTATTACTAATAAATCAAACTATATTAATTATTAGACTCCAGGAACATAATTATTACAGCAATCTGATAACATTACTGTTTAGGAACATTGTTGTCTACGAATATAAAATAAAACAAAATGATGTAAAATCAAACAAAAAAACTTAGAAAATAGTACAAAGATTAAACCGACAAGTTTAAATGACGTGACCCACGTGTGTGTGTGTGTGTGTGTGTGTGTGTGTGTGTGTGTGTGTGTGTGTGTGTGAGTAATGCGTGTGTGTGAGAGAGAGTACTGTTTATACACGTGTACTATACACATGTATTATACACATGTGTATAAACAGTACACAAATAGGCGGGGGAGGGGCTCCGCCTGCGGCGGAGCCCCTTCCCCCGCATAATAAAACTAAACAAAACTCCCAGCGTGATTACCTAACTGTTTGAATGAAGACGCTTGATTATTTGTGTACTGTTTATACACGCATGTGTATAACCTTAATTTTCCTCTTAATTTTTGTACTATTTTCTAAGTTTTTTTGTTTGATTTTACATCATTTTGTTTTATTTTATATTCGTAGACAACAATGTTCCTAAACAGTAATGTTATTAGATTGCTGTAATAATTATGTTCCTGGAGTCTAATAATTAATATAGTTTGATTTATTAGTAATAAATACGTTTTATTTGAGTAATTCATCTCTGTGTTTTCTAATTTTATATTATTCCTATAAATTCTCAAGTAAGTTCGCTTTGTGAGCATATCAAGTTATGCAGAACGCGTTGTGGACGTTTCTCAAATGCACACATCGCGTTGTGGATGATCAGCACCAGCCACAACGCGTCGTGGACGTTTCTCAAACGCACACAACGCGTTGTGGATAATCAGCACCGTCCACAACGCGTTGTGGCTGTTTTTTTCGCTCACTGAGCGTTTTCGGTGTTTGGGCGTAACATATACACTAATAATTTACGAAGAATATAGCACATAACTAGCATCAAAAATTCATTATACTAATATTGCATATAATTCGGGATTGCTGTAATGACATTATTATTCAATCGCATTTTTTACTCTAAAGTAGGCGAACCTCCTTAATGAAAAGTTTCATTCACACAATTCGGACTTTGAATCGCAATATCTCCGTTCGTAGAGCACGTAGAGAAAAAATAAAAACACTTTTATTATATAAATTTGGTTCAAGCTATCCATTAAGCCTAGTTAGAACCTGACCCGTTCACTGGTTATCGAGATCTCAAAATCTCGGGTACTCGCAACTCGTCGCGTTGCGTAAAAGATCCACGGTGCAGTCTCGCTTCGCGTATAGAACTTGGCGTGAGACACTACCGTCTCTTGATAACTGTTAGAAAAGAACAAGCTTTCTTTAGAATTTAAAATTATTGGGACAATATGATGAACACAATTATTACAGTATAAAGTATTATTCAAGTTAAAAATGTTAAGTATTATTTAAATAAGTGTACACATTATATTTATATATGTTTCAATTTTTAATGTAACAATTTCTCAAGTAATATTTCTAATGGTCTTTAAGCATAATTATGATATGAAAAAATCAAAATAATAATTTTATATGATTATATATAATAAGATCCGAAATTGGGCGCGATATAATCTTAACTTTGTATACCTAATTATATTCGGCTTGTCATGTATAATAAGATCAAGTCAAATGTGATTATATAAAGATAAGATCATATCGCGCCAAGTTTCGGATCTGTATATAATCATATAAAATTACATATTATTTTGATTTCATATCTAATAATATATTTTTACATCTGACCATATTATACCGATTTTCTTTCTCCTATATGCTAACTTTATGTTGAGTTACAACCTTTCGAAACTCGAGCGCGCACATGCGTGTCATTTATTAAAACACACCGTGCATATGGTTTGCATAATTTACGCGAACAACGGATGCAAAAATACGCAATAACACTTCCTTTGAAACACAATACGCCGCTATTAAATACAGGCAAACGCTAGCCGATCCCGCGTCCTAAATTACGATTGCGGCTCGATATAATCGACAATATTTTCATGACAGAAACATTACATCGAATTTATCTTGGACTTATTTAAAATATAAAATTTTAACGCTTCTGGTGAGAGAGCAAAGTTTATTTGTCTCGATTAATTGTAATAACGCACATTAATGAGAAACCCTTTCTCTCTCACATCTACTCTTTCTCTCTCTCTTTATATGAGTTATATGCCAGATATATACCCCGTTCTTATATTATATCGATAAAATTATATATGCGAAAATATTCTTTAATTATGTTTGAATAAAACGCAAGAGGCTCGATTATTCATAACTGTATATCTTACGTAACATTTTCTTTTTTTATATGCAAAGTCTGCTTGTTTTTTTCTTTTTGACGAAACAATGCTATTCCAGCTCGCACTTGTCTGAAAATCAATTTAGTTTTTTTACAAAAAAATTTTTTTAATTTTATTTATTAATAAATTTTTTCGTGATATGCGAAAATGCAATGATTAAATCACATTGTTATATCTAGCATAATAATGCATTTTTAGCTTAATGTATTTATACATTCAAGATTCTTATAATATCCGGTATACTTTGACATTTAATGCATGCCTGTGCTAATTTTATATACGTGTAAAATAAACGTTAACCACACATCATATTTTTATAAATGTTGTAATAAATTTTTGAAACTAGATTCATTAAATGGCATCTAATTTATTAAAGTTTATTAGAATATTATTATATTAATTTTAAATAATTTTATATAAATTGTATATAAATTTTACAAATTTTTAAACATTGTTTTTCTGTAGAATTTAATTCAATATTTAAATCAATATTTTTGAAAGCATTAGTCTGCTAATTATCTATTGTCACATTAACGTTGGAAAATATTTTGTTGAAAAATTGTTTATAACATTCACCGAAATGAAGAGATTGGATCAGTGTAGAAAACGAAAAAAATTAATGGTTTTCAATTTGGAAAAATAGTATATTTATTTAACTTACGCTGGCTGAAAGGAGATGCATCGACAATTTTTTAAATTTATTTTATCTACATTTGGACATCACGTACTCAAGCTTATAAAACAATGGATAAAAGCTAGAAGGACCAACATCAAAAACAAAATCAGAATTAGTTTTTTAGAATATTCTCAATTTGGAAACATACCTTTGGTACGACAGACAACATGAGCAATTATTAATTTTTATATACCGCTGAGGATGGCTCAATGTGGAGCCGAAACGTACGGAACGTTTTTGTAATTTCTTTAAAATTAAAAATAAATCAGGTTTCTGATATATTACGCACTGATAACCGCGTTGTTACTCTCAAGGCCAAATCACGATTGATTAAAATAGTATATATTGTTACGTCCTTTAGTTTCGTCCCCGTGTCCGGTCGGTCGGCTGAATCCGATTGATATCGCGCCCAAGTGTGGCCGATACAGAGCGGCAGTAGTGAAGTGAAGATTGTTACCAGGACGGCGCGGAATCAATGAGTCGCCATTGAGTTTCTTATGGATCGGATTCAGCCGACCGGTCGGACATGGAGACGAAACCGAAGGACGTAACACTATTTTTAAGATTATTTTGTCGCAAGGTAAAAATTCGAAAACTTAACAAAGTTATGACAATTTTAGTACATGTAAGTTGAAGGTTAACACGCTTAACATACTAACACGCGGCAATGTAGCTCATCAGGTTCTATGTACCATGTACGTGTTTAGTGTGAACAGATATATCTTTGACCTCTCTTACGAAAGTATTCAAGCAAGCTAAAAGAACATGAAAAAGTATACTTTTAAGGATGTTTTATGTATAGCTATATTAGGGTGGTCCTTATTTACTCGACAAAAAAATTTTTTTTTAATTTTTTTGCGGCACCCCCCAAAATGTTTGCAATTCACAAAAAAATAATCCCTGCCAAAGTTCAGCTTGATCGGATAACGGAAACCCGTGCCCCCAGCTTTTTAAACATTTAAATTCCCTTGTATTAAACCGTTTACACAATTAACATTGATTTTTAAAGTGTATTTTCCACAAAAATCGGCCTAGAGGACTTTTCTTTTTTATTTAACATGTGTGCCTTGCTTTTCTGCACCGTTTGAGATCTTATACGTCTTATTTAAACAATTAGGTGAATTATTAATAACTAAAAATAAAAGTAAATAGTTATTGCATTTATTGTATCCTGACATAGTTGGAAGCCCCTCGGACCCCTATTCTAGGAGGGAACCTGAGGAGACTTAAGGGGATCCTATAGTGGCAGTAGTTACCGACATTTCTTTATTACAAGAAATCTTTGAATTGGCTTTACAGAATTGCAAGTTCTTGTACTTGAATTAAAGTACGCACAAAAATCTACCTCGCGACACATGATTTCATATCGGGAACGAAAAAAAATTAAAAATTTTACTAATTTGGGCACATACATCTGACGACAATAACAAAAATACTACAGTTTATACATATATAAAATGACATCCAGGCGAGGTAGGAACAACATGTAGGAACAATATTGTGTAAATAAAACTAAGATTCAACGCCTAGAAAAAAAGATATTGTAAAATGAAGGTTTGCATGCAGAGGCACATGCAAATTGACAGGATGAGCAGTAAGTTGCGTGTAACTGTAGTTGCCGGATCTTTTGAGAGATGGCGCTGCAGTCGCTGCAATCTGACAAGAACAGATATATCGTACAGAAATCTTGTTAGACAAGGATAGATATATCGCACAGATGTCTCGTACGTTAGACGAGGACAGATATATCGTTAGACATGCCCTACGGTTCGGTTCACGCTCACAGCGCTGTAAGCATCTTCTGTCTTCGTTGCACATCGAACATCAAACAAAGATAGAGCGATGCATGTGCCTCTGCATGCAAACCTTCATTTTACAATATCTTTTTTTCTAGACGTTGAATCTTAGTTTTATTTACACAATATTGTTCCTACATGTTGTCCCTACCTCGCCTGGATGACATTTTATATATATAAACTGCAGTATTTTTGTTATTGTCGTCAGATGACAGCTGTATGTGCCCAAATTAGCGCTGTGAGCGTGAATCGGACCGCAGCCAAGGACAGATATCTCTCGTATTCTTCCTTTCTCTTCCATATGTACATGTAAACCATATGCACTTATTCATTACGCTTTCTCTCGTTTCTTACGCTCTCTCTCTCTCTCTCTCTCTCTCTCTCTCTCTCTCTCTCTCTCTCTCTCTCTCTCTCTCTCTCTCTCTCTCGCTCACTCGCTCGGCACGTTGACCTTGGCCGCGGCCGCAGTGTTCGTAAATACAGGATCGCTGGCATGCGGTAGCGTGTGAAAGAATGAAAGTAATATTTTTGTATTATTGTATATTTTGTATATTGTATTATTGTATATTACTTTTATTTCACAATCGTTGCAAATATATTAATATACGCGTGTCTAAATATGTGCTAAATATTTATTTCACGTAGAAAATAAGACATGCTTGGAATATGGAGAGGTCGATAGTGTACGCGTGTTATAAGACATATAGAGAGATATGTTATACTACATATATGGCATATTCAGTAAAAGTGAGAATAAGTAATATTAGGAATACGGAATTGCAACCTACGCTGTTCAATTTCTTTTTTTTTTTTATTCTTGTTCTTTACTAATTTTTTAACTATTTTATATACATAGATAATGTATTGTTTTCTACGTGAAATAAATATGTGGCACATATTTAGACACGCTTATATTTTAATATATTTGCAACAATTGTGAAATAAAAGTAATATTCATACAAAAATATTACTTTTATTCTTCCACACTCTACCGCATAGTACCGAGTCCGATAACACTAGCTGCGGCCGCGGCCAAGTTCGGCGTACCGAGCGAGCGAGCGAGAGAGAGAATATCATTCCCTCTTTCTCGCTCTAACTCATTGTCAGCTGATGCGATCGAGGCCGCTACTCCAGCTAGCCCTACATTAACGTATCCGTCGTATTCTTCCGGGAAAAAATGGAGGAGATCTGACAATGTCTGATTTGATAAAATGAGATACAACGAGATCTGAAATTCAAGTAAAGTCAGATCTGATTGGATACAATTTTATCTCGCCAGATCTGCATGGCCATATCTGATCACATGCAACCAAATATACTGAACTGTAATTCGATCTCACCAGATCTGATCATTGCTGCCGTTCGATACTGAATCGCAGATCCAATCGGATCTCTTCCGATCTAATCGGACATTATCTGATTGCTTCAGATCTCCTGAAGTACGAGCAGACATTACGCCTCAGATCTTGTCGGATCTGAGCAGACCTAGCCAGACATATCTTGATCTCACCAGATAAGACCAATCTTGGCTTACAAAGTTTGTGTTGCTGATCCAATCAGATCTCTTCCGATCTTGCCGGATCTGAGCAGACCTAGTCAGACATATCTTGATCTCACCAGATAAGACCAATCTTGGTTTACAAAGTTGTGTTGCTGATCCAATCAGATCTCTTCCGATCTTGCTGGATCTGAGTAGTACCGGTGAACGGTGAATATCCCCCGGTTGAAAATGATCCCAACAAAAAAAACCCACTCTTAAGATCCCGAAAAATATGTTCTTCGAATAAAATAATCCAACAACAAAAAAATCCCACTCTAAAGATCCCGAAAAATATGTTCCCCAGTTAAAATAATCCCTACAACACATAAATCCCCCTCTAAAGATCCCGAAAAATATGTTCCCCGAATAAAATAATTCCAACAACTGTAAATACTTCGGTCACATTCTGCCTTTAAAGGTAAAGCCAGTGACATTCTATGTTAAGAATAGATTCGTTCGCCGAAAATAGCCGAATATTTCCCGGTAACTGAAGGGCAGAAAAACAGAGGTTCTATTGTTGCCGATAATGACTCGCTTCTTTGTCTCGGAGACTCGGTGCGCGAGGCATACACAAAACGAATTACTCGAGACGTCGACAGCTGATTGGAATCAGCCGAATTTTCGGTTCGTTACCGGGGGTCCGGGGGAATCGAGACAATTCTGAAGTCGTGGAAATTAAAACCCCGGAGCTTCGCGTGCGAGCCCGCTAACGACGAAAGTTTCTCGGAGGACGCGGATTCTAAACACAGAGCCACTCGCTTATTCGTTGCTCGCGATTATCGTGTCCTGTGGCGCTATTGACTATCGCTTGTCGCATATTTCATCGAGTGCCCTAAATTTGCGAGGTCGTCTGTTAACAATGACGCTGCATTTGTGACAAACCAGAAAGGCGGCGACAATCTTGTTCATCGTGGATATATATATGTACTTCATCGCGAGGGTGCTGGAAAATTCATATGGCGATGTGTTTTACATAAAACCGGCAAATGCCGTGGACGCTGCTATACATCCACCAAAAACAAAACAGGTCAGTATTGCTGTGTGCAACATTGAGTGATTGATTTTGTTATTGATGATATAAATTTATAGGTAGAGTAACTGAAGAATTTGATCATTCTCACGCGCTGGATCCCGCAAAAGTTGAGGTAATAAAGATAATGGCCAAACTGCGAAAGAAAGCTAAACAAACTCAAGAGCCGACAGGAGTCATTGTTGCTGCAGCCACCGCTGATGTGTCTGTGGCAGCTAGTGGACAGCTCCCAAGCCGAAAAGAGCTCAGTTATACGGTTCGCCGCATTCGTCATGTCGAGCAAAACGTACCAACAAATCCCTCCACTATTGATGAGTTTGTAGTGGCCGATGGTTACCGAAACACGTGGAAGAACGAAGTATTTTTGAGATGTGACTGCAGCATTACGACAAAAAAAAACCGACCGAATATTGATTTTTACAACAGAACGGAATTTGAATGCATTATGCACGTGTGATGTGTGGTATGCCGATGGTACATTTCGCGTTGTTCCTAACATATTTCATCAAATGTACACTATACATGGGGCTGTTGGAGGAGAGGTGCTGCCGCTTGTATTTGTGCTGACAACCGGTAAGAGCGAGAGAGTCTACATCAAAATGCTGAAAGAATTGCAGTCAATGGAGCCACGTTTACAACCGGTGACAGTGATGGTTGACTTCGAACGCGCGTTTATCAAAGCGATGACTAAAGTGTTTTGTGGCGTTAATGTTAAAGGTTGTTTTTTCCACATGTCACAGTGTATTTGGAAGCACATTCAACACTTCGGACTGCAACCAGCATATGCTCGTAGTGGTGACTACGCGTTGAATCTCAGGATGCTGAGTGCACTCGCATTTGTACCCCCGGACGACGTCGAAGCTACATACGAGGCATTAATCGCATCACCATTTACTCTGATCACGCTGGCGAATGGGAAATGTTGCTCTCTTATTTTGAAACAACTTGGATCGGCAGTATTAACCGACGTAAAGTAAGAAGTGGTGCTCTTTTTTCCGTAGCCCTGTGGAACCATTACGAAACTACTCTAGAAAGTGGAGATGGTACCAACAACGTCCGTCGAAGGTTGGCACAACGCCTTCAACAATCGTGCCCAAGCAGCTCATGTTACGCCATGGAAATTTATTGATTTAATGCGTGATGAGCAAGCTATGACTGAATTAAAGCTTGAACAGATACTTCAAGGCGACGTTGGACCAAAGAAAACCAGAAAATATCGAGATCGTAATAGGCGTTTGCTTAATGTCGTGGGCACTTATGGTAAAGGCGACGTTGTTGAACATCTGCGTGGTGTTGCCCATAACTTAACCTATTAGGACTATTAATTGTTCGGTGCAATGTACCTGATTATATGTAAACTTCGTTTCTTGTTATTATATTTAAATATTGATATCTCGAAAGCTGCATTATAGCGCAGTGTGGTTGCGGAACTCTTCTACTAGATTATTTGTAATGATCATTAATTGTGGCGGTGCAAGGTAGCTGATTATATGTAACTTCGTTTCTTGTATTATATTTAAATATTGATATCTCGAAAGCTGCATTGTAGCGCAGTGTGGTTTTGCGGAACTCTTCTACTGAGTATTTGTAATGATCATTAATTGTTGCGGTGCAAGGTCGCTGATTATATGTAACTCGAAAGCTGTAATATAAATAATATAATATAATGAATACACATATACCTGATATCTCCTTCAACTAATTTTTTCCAGGAACCTGTTTGCATGTGGGACATATATGCATGGATGATGTCGATTCGGGGATCTTTTGCATCTGGGATATTTATGCACGGGATCCTTGCATCTGGGATAGTTTATGCACGGGATCTTTTGCATCACTGGTATATTTATGCACGGGATGTTGTTGATTTGGGGATCTTTTGGTGAGATCTTTTTTGTGGGATTTTTGGTTCGCGGTGATTTTTTCAGGGACTCTTATCAATGCCAACCGAGTAGACCTAGTCAGATATATCTTGATCTCACCAGATAAGACCAATCTTGGTTTACAAAGATTGTAAATTGTAATACAAATTTAAATACGAGAATCAGATCCTGTTGGATGCATCTATCGGATACTTTGAGATGCAACATTATGATCTGATCATATATAATCTATATGACTATATAAGTTATATGTGATTATATTATTTCATCAGTTTAAATTATAAGGTATGTTTGCAAAATAATTTAAAAAGATTTATTTTTTATATATACATATATACCTTAATCTTTTAATATTTACCTATTATTAATAATTTGTATGGTACTTTTTTAATGGAAGATTTATAATAAATTCTAAATATGGTGTCGAAATTAACAATTAGTATCAAATTGGCAGAGACTATATTTATTATATATGTTAATGTTTCAAAATTGAGAAAACTATTTTTAATATAAAAATCAATTGATTTTTTGACCAAAAATCATTTAAGCTTCCCCTTTACAGAGTTAATATTATATTTGATATAATGTCCAACATTGGGTGTAAAGAATTAATAATGGACTATTTGAGAACGAAATTTTTTATAAGTTCTATACTGACGAGATCTGCTCAGATCCGGCAAGATCGGAAGAGATCTGATTGGATCAGCAACACAACTTTGTAAACCAAGATTGGTCTTATCTGGTGAGATCAAGATATATCTGACTAGGTCTACTCAGATCCAGCAAGATCGGAAGAGATCTGATTGGATCAGCAACACAACTTTGTAAACCAAGATTGGTCTTATCTGGTGAGATCAAGATATGTCTGACTAGGTCTGCTCAGATCCGGCAAGATCGGAAGAGATCTGATTGGATCAGCAACACAACTTTGTAAGCCAAGATTGGTCCTTATCTGTTGAGATCAAGATATGTCGGGCTAGGGCTGCTCAGATCCGACAAGATCTGAGGCTAATGCTGCTCGTACTTCAGGAGATCTGAAGCAATCAGATAATGTCCGATTAGATCGGAAGAGATCCGATTGGATCTGCGATTCAGTATCGAACGGCAGCAATGATCAGATCTGGTGAGATCGAATTACAGTTCAGCATATTTGGTTGCATGTGATCAGATATGGCCATGCAGATCTGGCGAGATAAAATTGTATCCAATCAGATCTGACTTTACTTGAATTTCAGATCTCGTTGTATCTCATTTTCTTTCAAATCAGACATGGTCAGATCTCCTCCATTTTTTCCGGGAACGGTATCAGACACGGCAGTGTCGTGCTAAGTCGCGGCAAGTTTTGTAAATCGTGGAACGGCACAACTTTTGTATCGTGGAGTCCACTTTATAATAAAGTGGCACGTTAAAAAATAACATTTGAAAACAACAATTTCTGCAGTGGATGGACACCGGATCGGAACAGATCTACTCATGTCTGATTGAATCTGAGCAGATATGATAGATTATTCTCGTTACATATCTGACTCTGTCCGCTAGGATCGGATCAGATCTACTCATGTCTGATTGGATCTGATCAGATAGGGGCCAATTATTTGATCAAACCAGATCTGAGTGGATCGGATCTGATGAGATCTGCTCAAGTCTGTTCAGATTCTTCCATTTTTTCCCGGGCTAATATTTAATTTTGTACCTAAAAAAAACGATGTGGTATGTTGTATCTCAAAAAATCGAAGTATCTCTGTACCTAAAAAAAAACCGATAAGGTATTTTTATACTTCTAAAAAAAAACGATGTGGTATGTTTGTATTTCACAAAAATAATGATATCTATAAATTGCGTTAATTATTGCGTTAATTATAAAATGATATATATATTCTTGGAAAATAAACTGTTGTATTATTTTTAAAAAATATCTTTGTATTTAAGTGTCTTCTTACACAAGTCATAATAGCTTCATTTTTATTTACAGCCATTATAATATAACCAAATTCCGTTACCTAACTCAACCCAAGTGATATGTATCTTTTAAATAAATGTTTTCTTGATTGATCTTTAAATAAATCTTTAAATTGCGTTAATCAGAAAGAGAAGATACAATTACAAAATTTTTAATCCAACACAGGAATACAAGGTATTTAAATGCAATGATGTTAATCGCAAAGATTAAAAAACTGTTAAAGAAGTAACAATAAAAATGCAAATATTTTATTGAAAAAAAAAAAAATTTTGTACAAATACTTAACGCTGCTTTTTACTCCAATCACAACAAAATTACTTTTTAAAGAAAGGTAAAAAAAGGCGCCAAAGTACGCGCAGCATGTTAGCTCAAAGAAAGTGTATGGAGTAAAAAAGCAGCATTAAGTATTTGTACAAAATTTTTTTTTATTTCAATAAAATATTGCATTTTTTATTGTTACTTCTTTAACAGTTTTTAATCTTTGCGATTAACATCATTGCATTTAAATACCTTGTATTCCTGTGTTGGATAAAAATTTTGTATTTGTATCTTCTCTTTCTGATTAACGCAATTTAAAGATTTATTTAAAGATCAATCAAGAAACATTTATTTTAAAAAAGATCATATCACTTGGGTTGAGTTAGGTAACGGAATTGGTATATTATAATGGCTGTAAATAAAAATGAAGCTATTATGACTTGTGTAAGAAGACACTTAAATACAAAGATTTTTTAAAAATAATACAACAGTTATTTTCCGAAGAATATATATTCATTTTATAATTAACGCATAATTAACGCAATTTATAGATATCATTTATTTTTGTGAAAATACAAACATACCACATCGGTTTTTTGAAGTACTAGACACTACAGACCGCGCGCTACGCGCGCGCTATTTAGCTTTAAAATTACACACAACTGTCAAAATATATATGATGAACATTACACACAACTGTCAAAATATATGATGACAGTTGCAAATG
>JASTWL010001373.1:0-40945 GCA_035220575.1 Temnothorax rugatulus | reverse complement strand
TTCTATTTGTTCTTGATAGTTTATTATCAAGGCTCAGCGTGATTCAGTTTCAAGGAGAGCTCTTCGTTAACTTGGCTTGCTAAAAGATTCTCATTTGACGACAATGCAACCTTGTCCTCGCCATCAGATAACGAAAGATTGAAGATTTGTGTGCTATCGGACTTCAACCGTCTCAAACAAGTCTTTAATTCTTTTCTTAGTATTTCGTCTATGTTTTCGTCAACTAAATTTTGCAACGTTTCGTTGTCGCTATTAACGATGGAAGTTATTTTGCTGGATTGTGGAGCAAAATGGACTCTCTTGATCTGTCGGGTTGACGGATCCTTGTGCTTTGTTTCAGGTAAAATAGTGCTGTTACTCTTGCTCAAATTTTCTTCATCGATAAAAACGGATTCTGTCAATTGCCTTTTCAGAACTTCGTTGATCAGAGTGTTGTTAACTTCTTCTTCACAGATAGCAAAGTAATTAACCAATTCTCCAATTAGATTTTTAAGGGTTACACATGCCTTCCACAGATTGTCCCTGATAAAAAAAGAAATAACATACATAAGCAATAAAACGGTGGAGTTGAATGGAAATCGTGTTATTAGCTTAATTTTAATTAATTTAGATCCGGTTACACCAACGTCGCATAATTTTAACCTTAGCTTAACTGTCTTCTTTAGAAAGAGACGAAGAGTAAGTTATAAGCTAAGATTGAAGTTATGCGACGTTGGTGTACCCGGGCCTTAATAACTTATTTTCAGTGTATGTGTAAATCTAAATATTTAATATTCCAGTACTAAGCATTTTTATTTAAACGATTATGTTTTCTATCTGTTAAACCAAAAATAATAATGTTTCAATACTTGTCAATTACCTTTCCTTCATGATATTTTCTGACGCTCCGACACAACTAACTTCTCGGTTGTCGACTACATTCGTTTTAAAAATGGCAATTTCCTTTTCATGTTGTTCAAGCATTCGTGTTACTATGCAGCTGTGTTCGTCCTTCAAATGAGTTAATTCAGCGCTATGTATCTTTTTCAATTCCTCAATTTCTTGTTTGGCGTTGCAGGTAAATTTATCTCGTAATTCTAATAATTCCGCCGGCCAGTTGGTTTCTTTGTCAGCCTCTACTGACAATAGTGCCTGTATTATAATAGATTTAACAATAAACGTCATAGTTCCTAATAAATATATCGAAATGATGCTTATTAGTAGTTTGTACGAGAACACACATACAGTAACATTCAGAAATTATTTTGCTCAAGAACATAACCGGAATGATAAACTAAGGTCAGGTCCCTATTTGCAAAGCAAAGTGAAAGGATCGTGGAACAATAAACGAGCAGAAAAAATTTTTATTGCATAAAATATGATTTATTATCATTTAATCAAAGTTCGTAGAATGATTCAAACTAGAGTCTTCTTCAATACATAATAATATAAAAAGAGATTAGGTCATGCTAAAACATCATGAGTTACAATAAGTCTAATAAGAAACTACAACGAAGTTGAAAACATTAAATTTGTTTTAAACTTAATTTTTTATATTTTATTTCTCTTTTATATGGTGAGGACTAGCTCAGTTTCACCGTTATCTATTTTCATTTATTTTAATATTTATGACCTAATTTCTTCTTATATTATTATAGGAGGAAGATTCTGTGCAGATTAGATGATAATAAATCATATTTTATACATGATAATATCCTTTTCTGTTTATTATCCCACGATCTTTCCACATAACCGAAATGGTTTAATCCACATCTACCTGAAATTTTTCTTGAAGAGCGTTGACGATGTCCTGTCTAGCTAGCGCAATCTGCTCCTCTAATTGATGATTGTACGCATCACGCAGGCTGGACAATTCACCATTTTCCAACGCTTCCCATTCTGTCTGACAATACTACATGCAAATAGGAAATCACACAGCGGTATGTTAGTCACAAGTAAATTCGCATTTCAATATAAGTTACTGAAATAGCACAAATAATCTATTTTATTACTACACAGTACTGAAAAATGTATCAATTACAATAAATGTACGAGAGCATAGGCACAGACAATTACAAATCACAGGAGATCATGGAGATCAAAATTGTACTGACAATAAGATGAGGAATGTACTACAATGATAAAATTAACACATACCGATCACACCATGCGTCTAGTTTCATACATAAACCTTCAGTACGTTATTGACACACAAGAATGGTCGACAAGTATTATTAAAGCAAACTCACAAGCGGACAATTTTTCCTCACCTGGTGCATAGTAGGTACACTCAATGCATGCTTCAGTTTCATCTCGATGTCGGAAATTTGACACTCATATAACTCTTTCTGCTCGTCGATCGCTTTCTTGTGATATGCCTTGATATTCTGAATTTCATTCGCTTTGTCTTCTAACTCCTGTTGCAACGCTCGAATACTGTCCTCATATTCCGTCTCGAGATGTGCTTGATTTTCAGCGTCTAAGCTCTTACTCCTCAGGGATTCCTCGATGGCGCTAGGTGTAGCCGCTCGGGAATTCGACACTTTTAAGCAATCTCCGGCACCACCAAAATACAGATCGTCCGTCAGCTCCTCGGTTTCACTGTCGTTATCGGAAATCCGTTTCGACTGTTGACTGAAGATTTCCTCGGAATACTGTTTTTCCATCTGCAAGCATTTCCGCTCGAAGTATGTCCTCAGCTCCTCCATCTCTTTACCATGACGTGCTTCAAGTTCGGTTCTCAAATCGTTCAGGCTTGCATTGCCATCCTTAAGAAACAAAAAATATACTTTAAAATAAAATATAAATAGTCCTGCTCAACAATGTAAAAAATATAGACACAAATATTATTTCAGATCGAATGAGAATAAAGATAATAATGACTTGCCTTGAAATTTTGCAGCAACGAACGTAGTCTCTGAATTTCTTTGGCAGAATTCACTTTAACAGAATCCAGTTCCTCCTTATGTCGATTCACTATCTCCTCGATTTCCTGACTCAGCGACTCTTTCTCCGCCCCTAAGTTTTCCAAGGATCTTTGCAGCGAGCTGTCCTGCAAAGTAGCATTCTCTGCCGAGGACTGCGTCTTATCGGCAACTATTTTCTCGCATAGAGCGTAATAACGAGATAATTTTAACTTTACTTCGTCCAAACTCGACTTGCCATCTAGAATTTGTTGCAGCTCCTTATATAAGTTCTCGTTATTTTTCAGATATTTATCCGTTAACGTGCCGGCAATATTCGGTTCCAAAACTTTTTCTGACTTGCCACATTTTGATCTAATGCACTATCATCTGCCTGGCTCTGGTTCTCTTTAAATATTTGGATGAAATCGTGCTGTTCAGAGAAGCGTTAACTTTACTGCTGTCGCTCATCGTTAGAGTCTGATTCAATCTTTCTTCAAATTCGGCGCACTGTGCCCACGCGTGAGCCAAGCCATCCCTTAATTTCTCGCACTGCGTTTCCGTCTTCCTCGTTTTTTCCATCATTTCAGCCAATTCATTATTCGCTTTGGTTAAATCTGCTTCGAGAGTGCGAACTTTCTCAATCAGTAGCTTTTCCGTTTCCATCTTCTCCTCAAGCTTTCGCCTTGTCATCTGATGTTTTATAGCTTCCTCATCGAAGGTCTTATACATAGTTTCTCCAAGTTCACTGACAGTAGTGCTTACGCTCGTAACGTCAAATCGTGACAAGGACTTTTCCATATCGTTGAACTTACTGCTCAGGGTTCTGTCGTTTAACTGACTGCTTTCAATGATCGATTGGGCTGCAGAATATCTGCACGAAAGATCGTCCAGTTTGAACTTTAAAGTATTGTTCTCTTGCTTTAGCGCAGCGGCATTCGATAAAGCCTGTTCTAATGATCGCTCGATACTTTCCTTGGATTCCAGGATACTCATTGACGTGATATGCTTTGAGGTCATCTCTTCCAACTGAATTTTATGCAGCGTGATCTGTTCATTTAACAAGTCCTTCTCCTTCTGGAAATGCAAGTTTTGCATACGTCGTTCGTTTTCCGCCTCGACGACTTTCATTTTGTAAAATTGAACTTCCGACTGCGCGACTTTCTGTGATTCGGTGTGATTCACCAATTCCAGCTTCAAAGCCTCGACGGTTTTCTTATAATGAGCTAACTGCGCCTGAAAGACAGACAATTCCTTGGCATGCTTGCTCTCCAAATCTGGCAATTCCTTGTTCAAACGATCGGCCAACATTTTGTTTTCGTCCTTTAATATTTTCATGCATTCATCGTGCTTGGCTTTTAAATTCATAATTTCGGCTTGGTTCTTCGAAGTTAATTCCTACGAATACAATATCCGAATGAAAAATCAATATAGCCACAACCTTTTTCTGTAATTACTGTAATAGCTCGTTGATAATTTTAGTTAACATATATAGATGTTGGCATTTCTAAAATTTACTAAAAATACTATTAAGTAAACTAGAAATTTATACTTTTAACAATACAAAAGAATATTCTCGTGAAATGCTTACCTTTAATTCTTGTTGATGGCGTAGCGCATTAGCGTTTGTCACAGTAGTAAATTTGTTCGAGATATGCTGCATGTCCTGTTTAATTTATCAATACGTGCCTCATATTGTCTCTGTTGCTCCAGTGTCTCGTCGATATTCAGATTCTTCTCTGCGGCGCCAAGGCGAATTTGCTCATTTAAATTATTTATCTGTATTTTGTAATCATTGATTTCTGTGTTTTGCGTTTCCTTCTCTATCTCTAATGTCTGCACATGTTCACGAATGTCCGTCAAATTCGCGTTTAATTGACGAATTATCGCTTCCTGTTCGCTCATCGTCGTTTCCAGGACCTCAATCTAAAATATTCGCAACAATGTTTGACATATAGCAAGATTATTAATAACTGCAAAATGTAAAAATATGAAGTGCATTATTCACCTTTTGCTGCAAATTCATGTTATTTATTGCAGGATTGTTGAGCTGCATTGAGTTTAAGGCATTAAGCTGCGCTGTTACAGCATCTCTAGCAGATAATGCCTGCTCTAAAGATGATGTTAAGTGCTCTATCAGGTTATCGCGTTGATTTACTGCCTTTTCAAAGTCCTGTAACTGTTTTATAAAAAGCACAACATTATTTAGTTCCAATCATCTTATAACAATAAAAAACTAATAAAATTATTATTTATCTAAATTATCATTAGAGTTAAAATTGTAACTACTATTATTACTGAAAGCAAAACATGAAATTAATAAACTAAGGTCAGGCTCGTATTCGCAAGAGCATAGTGAAAAAATTGTGGGATAATAAATGTGTGAGCAGAAAATAAATTATTACATAAAATATGATTTATTCAAATTGGATTATCATCCAATCTGCACAAAATCTTCCTCAGCCAATATATAATATAAAAAGGAAGACTGTGTGTTCGTAAGCGGACCGAGAAACGCGAGAGAAGGCACAAACCGCGAATTGCAATGAGACAAATAAGAGTTGACGGACACAGGTTTATTAACTATTTACAATATTTATAAGAAGAGAGAAAAGATATCGACTCGCGCGTAAGCAACAACGAACGAAAAGGCAAACAACGCTAAAGCGTCGTCTACAATGGCAGCAGGAGTATGCAGTAAGACGTAAGCAGTAAGCTATTGACCAACGACTGTCGATTATTCTTGTCTTGAATTGTAAAAATCCCATTAGTCAATAACTTACTGCTTACGTCTTACTGTATACTCCTGCTGCCATTGTAGACGACGCTTAAGAGATATCGATTCGCGCGGTAGCAGCAACTAACAAAAAAGCGAGCAACTTTACTATTTACAGTGGCAACTCGAAAAGGAGAGAGCGACTGGCCCCGTTGCCAAGAGCGCGTCCTTTTAAACTCTCGGGGGCTTCTCGCAAATTCGAGACTCTTCGAGTCGGATAAACGCTCGCGTTACCGAGAGAAGTCCCCGAGATATTCGTTGTCGACAAGTTATAAACAGGTGAGACAAAGCGAACGCGCGAAAACAATTAACTCGGCAATGCTTTGTCTCCACTGTTTATCCGTTAGGTCGTCACGTTGAAAGTCGCGGCGATAAAAACACTTTTGTCTCCCGGCGCTGCTGAAATACTTATTTCTTATTTCGACTCCGATATAGATCGGAACGTTTAAACAATTTTAAACAGCAATTAAATGGTTTTCTAAATAAATGTTATTGAAAGAAAGTTACGTCTATAAACAAAGAGATGCAACGTACTTACTTTTGTGTGATACAAAGATATAATATCCCTGCCATGTGTACTGCTGGCCTGGCTTTGTGACGAGTTCGGGGAGGCCGTCTCCGCTCGTAAATGATCGATCTCTGCATTTAAGGCTCCGACTATTGCTTCTTTTCCATGCAGTAATTCCTCGAGTTCTGCGACTCGCCCCGCCAATCCTTCCAAATCGGCATCAGCCTCTCCCTCGCTTATACTAACGCTGCTGTGCGTTATATCCCTGGAGGATATGCCTTCAATTACCTAATACAGCGACAGAAGACAAATGTAATATAGTTTACGTAGAAACGTCGCAAATCGAATAAACACTCAGACATGCAAACTATTATATCTTCTCCTCTTACGCCAGATTCCTTGTGAAGCATAGACTTTTCGTTGTGCAAAGACTCGTCGTCGGATTGTTCTACGTGCTCCATGTCCCCACCCTTGTCTTTGCTCGATCGTTTCATCTTGTATTTCTCTAACTGTAACAACCAAGATACAATTACGAATCTCAGGCGTTAATTACGAGTGACAAAATGGGCAACGCACACAACGCAAAATTAACCTTTAGAGGATGGAAAGCCTATTTTTAGGCTCCACGAGGAGCTTATTTTTCGTAGTATAACATTTTAACAAGTGTATAAAAAAAACCTGCCCATCCTCTAAAGGTAAACAACATAAACAAGCAAGGGATTGCTATTGCTTTAATTCGAGCAAGCTGCAGATATTGTTAATGAAGGAAGGAAAAAACAAGGAGAAACCCTTACCATTTCTCTGCCGGCCTCCAGCGAGCGTCTTCTACGTTCGTCCTCGTCCTGCGTCGCGCTCATCTCGACGGAGCTCGCGAGTCGGCGTGCATGAAGTGATGAAAAAAGAACAGCGTCGAGCTACGGTCACCCGTTGCCGTCCGATGTTTCAGATGGAGGGGATACTCACACAAAACATGAGCCACGTCCGTGTGCGCTCAGTGCTTCGGTTGCCTTCGGCTGAATAAAAGAAGACAGACATATGGTCTTTTGTCCTTCTTCCTCCCGCTCGATCCGTACCATAACTCGGGTGTCCGCATTTCGTTTTACCACGCAGTCCAACAAAAACAGGGATTTTGTCCAGTCCAAACGGGATTTTGTAGTAACTTACGATAATTCACTCCGCGTAAAGTGAATTATCGTAAGTTACTACAGAAGTAACGCTCGCGTAAACGCAGTATATTTCTATTTTTATATTTAATTTAATATTTTTGTAAAACAAGTAGGAATGGCATAGCAATTTACATTTTTGCAACCAGTATTTTTTTACTTTCCTGAAAGCGAGAATCGTGCATAATTGTGCAGACCATTGTGCAGATATGCGACCAATATATACCAATATATACCAATATATTTATATTCTTCAAAATTATTTATTTAAATAATACACGTTTATTATACATTACCGTTATGTGAGTTATTGTATTATTATGATAAACTCAAATATGCTAGTAAAGACATATTAAAGTAAATGGAACATAATAAATAACACTTAATATCTATTAATAAATAATAATAAATCCCCAAGGTTTTGTGGAAATTCATCAAGGCGAATCAAGAAAGTGAAGCTTCAAATTCATTAAGCAACCTAAGTTTTTGAAGTTTTCTACCATATTTTCTACGATGCTCCTATAGTTTTCATCTTTGTTATTTCTCAAAAATTTTGTTGCGACATCTTTGAAGCTCAACCAGGTTGCCTTCTCTGTATCATTATACTTTTGACAAACTCTTCGTCTCTAAACATTTTGCGAATTTGAGGTCCATCGAAGATACCTTCCTTCAATTTAACTACAGTTACAACGTGGTTTTTTACGGATCGGATCGGATTACGCAAATGCCGGTAGTACTGATCTGCAAGTAAAGATGTGCGATTTACAAAATTGTGAATTGCGATTGTGTTGTTCCTTAAGTACACAAATTGTATGCTTTAATATATGTAATAATATCGAAGGACATGTTTGTTTATTTATTCATTACACTATAAATAAATAATGAATTTTATTATTATTTATTAATAGATATTAAGTGTTATTTATTATGTTCCATTTACTTTAATATGTCTTTACTAGCATAAATGAGTTTTTCATAATAATACAATAACTCACATAACGGTAATGTATAATAAACGTGTATCATTTAAATAAATAATTTTCAAGAATGTAAATATATTGGTATATATTGATCGCATATCTGCACAATTATACACGATTCTTGCTTTTAGGAAAGTAAAAAAATACTGGTTGCAAAAATGTAAAGTGCTATGCTATTTCTATTTGTGTAAAAAAAATTATTAAATTAAATATAAAAATAGAAATACATTATTTATTTTTATTTAATATTTTAATTAATATTTGTATTCATTTTAGTATTACAAATTGTATGTATACATATAACATTGCCAATGCGTGAACTGCGTGGTAAAACGAAATGCGGACACCCGAGTTATGGTACGGATCGAGCGGGAGGAAGAAGGACAGAAGATCGTGTCTGCCTTCTTTTATTCAACCGAAGGCAACCGAAGCACTGAGAGCACACGGACGTGTCTCGTGTTTTGTGTGAGTATCCCCTCCATCTCCATGACGACCGGGCCGCGTCTCATTTTCTGGCGGCACTGGGCGTGCATGAAGGTGATGAAGGGTGCAAAACAAAGTATTCGTCAGCCACGCGTTCGTCATATCAAACCCCGCTACATTTCAAATTTACGCCTCCGCACGATTAGCCCGGCCAGCTGTTGTGCGGCTTAATCGTGATGCGGTATCGCCTGCCTCGCCCGATCAAGCAATAAAAGCACGACCTCCGGACTGCCTCCGACGAGTATTCAAACTATTCAGAGCAATTAAAAGCCGATTGAAGCGGTTCGGGCACTTGGCTACGGGTGTATTGATGAAAAACGGCAGATTTATTAACGGAACGAAAAAAAGCTATTACATATACACGATACATAATTTTTTGGAAACGTGCGCAAGTGAAAAAAAAGATAAAGAAACGTACAAAAGATAAAAAGAGTTGGATATATTTATTTTTTCACATTTCAATTAGTTAATTCATTTAATTCGTCTATTTTGATTGTACGAAAGTTAAAATCGAAATTTAGAGATACAATAGAAGTAATACGTTTCATGGTCGACCATCTCTTCTTTCGGAGTTGTTTCTTTGTATAAGTACGATTGGTCAACGTATTGAATATCGAACTATGATAAAGATCGAAGGTTCCTTAAACAGAAATAAACAGCGACGCTTAATTTATATTGATTTTTGCGCTAATAAAAAGATTACGATCTTTTACATTTTTGTAATTCATAAATAAGAATTTCTCATGTTAAAAACCCATTATCTTACACAAATTGAAATTTCCACAGTCATACGAGGGCTTTCATTTGACAATATGTGCAGTCTTGTTATTGTACACATTATATCTATTTAATTTTTAGATACAATTTAGTAAACAAATAAGAATATTAGTTTATTTAAATTGCTGTTGGCATTTAGTTATTGTATATAGAATTTTGAATATTTAGTTATATAAGCCATTGTATCCGAAAATTTTAATTATCAATATCCTTGTCTTGTTAAACAATCAGGCTTAATTTCGCTTTGAAATGCGAGCAACACATAATAGAAATTTTTAATGTTTTCTTAAGAAAAGTTTATACTCTCGCTATCCGGGGAAAAAGAAATTATAATATTGATGTAATGTCTCTCTCACAAAGTTGATGTGTATGTGTGTGTGTTTGCTAGGTAATCTACAAGATTAATTCAACTTCTGAGAACTCGAATCCTTATCAAGCAAATTCCCGCATTGCGCTAGCCCAGATAACAAGTCGTGCGGGGTCATGTTACCTTCACGACGTGATTATCACACCGTGCATGCACGAACGCATCATGCTCGCTTCACAAAGTGATTTTGGCATACGTGCGCGCATAGAAGGTCGCACTATGCCATCACGTGTGATTACACGTGTGATGGTACAGTGATTACGCACACGTGACGACATAGTGATTACGTATGCGTAATAACATAGTGAATACACACGTGATGGCATAGTGAATACACACGTGATGGCATAGTGAACACACACGTGATGGCATAGTGCGATCTTTTACGATTAATAATATAATTGATGATGAATTATAATATTGATCGTAAAACATCGCACTACATATAAAATAATATTTAAATATTAAATATAAATTTCTTTGTTTGCCAGCCTACGTGATTCGCTCGTGGCGATTGGCATTTACGTGCAGCGGTTGGATTGTCATTTGTCGTCTTTCGTGATCCTCGCGATTTCGCGTGCTCCGCGGCGCGTATTCTGTACTCGAGTCGAGCAATTATAAAGTTAATTAGAAGTTTTTGTTCTTGTCCGCGCGCGATCGGCCGGTCTATCGGCCTATATCGCGATCGGCCTATATCTCAACGGGACATTTCCGCTCACGCGGTCTCAAGCGTTTTCTTCCCATCGTCGTTGTCGTTGTCATTGTCATCGTCATCTCCGCCGCCACCGCCTCCGCGAGGAAGGCACGGTAGCGGTCGACGGAAGTGACCGGCGGACGCTGTCTGACCAGCGGTGTGGTGTCTCAGAGTGAACTGGTTGACGCGTGTCGAAGTGTGCTGGCAGCGAGACGGCCCGGCGGACGTAAGTACAAATAAATCAGTCTGACAATCTTAATTCTTCTCTTTCTCACTCTCTCACCCTCTCTTTCTATATCTCCCTATCTTCCTCGGCCGCTTATTCACACGATAAAGCTGCGTTCAGAAACGTCACCCGGGTACACACGGGTATACTCCCTTCTCCTTCTAACTCGCTGAGATAGAAAGAGAAGGAAGTATATTCGTGTGCACTCGAGTGACGTTTCCGAACGTCACTCTCTCACTCTCTCACCCTCTCTTTCTATATCTCCCTATCTTCCTCGGCCGCTTATTCACACGATAAAGCTGCGTTCAGAAACGTCACCCGGGTACACACGGGTATACTCCCTTCTCCTTCTAACTCGCTGAGATAGAAAGAGAAGGAAGTATATTCGTGTGCACTCGAGTGACGTTTCCGAACGCAGCCATAAAGCTGCGTTCGGAAACGTCACCCGGGTACACACGGGTATACTCCCTTCTCCTTCTAACTCGCTGAGATAGAAAGAGAAGGAAGTATATTCGTGTGCACTCGAGTGACGTTTCCGAATGCAGCCTAAGCACCCATCCTCCTCTTTTACTCTCTTTCGTCATCGAGCCTCGCCGTCGGCTGGAGATCGCGAGAGCATCTCCGGCCCTTTTATAATTAACTTTTTAGTGACTTATTATTATTGATTGCAGATTTACTATTATTAATTGTTTGATTGGTTTATCCTCGAGCCTTTGTCTCGGCCCGTTGAAAAAAATAAGGGAAAAATAATTTAAAAAAAAGGTATGTTATCACACAACGCAGTGGCTGGATATATACATATATATTATAATACCTAATTTTTCTACAAATTGTGAGTATGTAATTATTAAGTATGCACTTAATAATTTATAATATAATTTTTTTAAATAAAGGAAAAATGCCGTAATCGGTCAGGACTGGATCTTGATTGTCACAATATATATATATATATATATATATATATATATAATATATATATATATATATAAAGAATTATATTATTGTGACAATCAAGATCCAGTCCTGACCGATTACGGCATTTTTCCTTTGTTTGATTGTATATCTTACATGGTCTTATAATCTCATACTTATTGTTTATAATTTTTTTAATTGGTATGTATTGTATTGTATTTTTTTAATTGGTATGTATGTATTATTTGATGAAAATATTTTATTGAAAATATAATAAAATTTCACTGAAATGTATTTGAAATTTTCTATCAATTGACTCCTATTGACTTCTTTGACTCCTATTTTATTCAGTTTTCAGTTAAATTCAATAATTTCATATTTAATATAACAAAAAATTATTACTTTTCAACTTTCAAGTATAATTTAACTAGATCCTTATATTTTACAATTTCCTTATATTTTACAATATTACATTACATTTCATAAAAAAAATTATGATTTACATTAATTTTTCAATAACTTTTATTTCACTTTTTATTGATTTCATATATTTTTATTGGAATCTTAAATTTTTTAAAAGGAACCCTCTATTTTTTATTGCATACTCTTGTATCTCTGTCGAAACATTGAAAATAATGAAAGAAATCGATTGTTGTAAAAAGAAAAAAAAACAGAAAAACTTATTTAAAAATTTTTGATTGCATTTTGTAGATGCATTCAATTTTACAAAATTGCAAATGCAAAAAATTAATATTATTGTTTGATTTCTTTCATCAATCAACGTACAAAAATAAAATAAAATAAATTAATTAATTAATTAATAAAATAAATTAATAAAATAAATAAAATAAAATTTCACTAAAATGTACTTGAAATTCTTTATCAATTGACTCCTATTGACTCCTTTGACTCCTATTTTATTCAGTTTTCAGTTAAATTCAATAAATTTTATATCTAATATAAAAAAAATTATTACTTTTCAACTTTCAAGTATAATTTAACTAGATTTTTCCTTATATTCCACAATATTACATTACATTTAATAAAGAAAATTATGATTTACATTTTGAAATATATTGATTAATTTTTCAATAACTTTTATTTCACTTTTTATTGATTTCCTATAGTACTTTCAGCAAAATATTATTTTTGGAATCTTAAATTTTTTAAATAAAACCCTCTATTTTTTATTGCGTACTCTTGTATCTCTGTCGAAACGTTTTCACACAAAACATTATAACAAAACTCTGCCATTAAGAATTTCCTGAAATATTTTAAATTTTGTCAATATTTTACATGTAAAACATGAAATATCTCGTAAAGCATTCACTTTTCGATGATGTCATCTTGATACTTTTATACGTAGAATAATGAAAGAAATCGATTGTTGTAAAAAGAAAAAAAAACAGAAAAACTTATTTAAAAATTTTTGATTGCATTTTGTAGATGCACTCAATTTTACAAAATTACAAATGCAAAAAATCAATATTATTATTTGTTTTCTTTCACCAATCTACATATAAAAGAGGGCTTTGTCATAATGTTTTGAAAATGTCTCGACGAGGGCTACAAGAATATCAAACTCGATGCATTACAAACCGATCAAAACATTTTAAATTGATTCAAATTCATCACGTTTTAATTGATTTATCAACATTCACACAGGTCCATAATGAAATAAAATATTTAAAGCTCCTGATCCCTGAGCCGAGAACTCTGCGTCGACGGTGATCGTCACGGTGGTGACGTACCGTCACGGTAGAAATAAGAACTCTCTCCAAAATGGAGAATCTTGTCTTTTGTGACTGTTATGACAACCTATTTTGTGCTGCGTTTAATTTCTTTATTATTCGCTCTGTACTTGTGCTATAACTTTTAACGTATTCGTGAAACTCGTAAAATTGATCATCTTAAGTACGACCTTAAGATGTCATTAACCAATCACAGGTCGGTATTCATAGTCAGTTCTTATATTTAAGACCATCTTAAGTACAATCTTAAGATGTCATTAACCAATCACAGAGCCGTATTAGCATCTTAAGACATTACTTAAGACGATCTTGAAATAAGATCTGATTATGAATACCGGTCTAAGATACTTGTTGTTCTACGTCGACCGCTCTCATGCCATCATTTCATTGGCGGAGGAGTCGCGTCCTTTTCACTTTTCGACACTGGCGGTGCTAATATCGCCATTTTGATATCGCGCGCGCATTATAAAATCAAATACGGTAAAATACGGTGAAATAAAATCAAATACGGTAAAATACGCTAAAATAAATAAAATAAAATAAAATACAGTAAAATACGATGAAATTCAATCAAATACGGTAAAATAAAATAAAATAAAATAAAATACGGTAAAATAAAATAAAATTACGTAAAAATAAAATAAAATTACGTAAAAATTTGTATAAAAATAAATTCTTTATTATTGAAATAACTAATAGTTTGTAAAAATGAATTTTTACGTGAGTTATGTCGTAAGTATCATCGTTTTCAAGAAATTTTAAAGACGACTAATTAATTAAATTTCTTAAATTTCTTAAATTTCGAAATTTTAAAGACGACTAATTTCTTAAATTTCTTAAATTTCTTAAATTTCGAAATTTTAAAGACGACTAATTTCTTAAATTTCTTAAATTTATGTATTTTAATAAAATATTTTTATTATGTACTGTTACCTTTGTATAATTTTTGATACGTTCCCGATACGTTCATCTAACATTTTAGTTAGTTAACTAAACATTAGTTGTTTTACCAATTTATTTAGTTTTTTAAATCAAGAATTAATTAATTCAACTAATGTTTAGTTAACTAACTAAGTTTAGTTGAACGTATCGGACTAACATTTTTGGGATTGACAAATTTTTTTCTCAGTGTATGTTCTCTCTGTAATTGGCGTTGTAATTATTATTAAAGAGATATCATTTTTCTTTTGTAATGTGTATCTGTAATTGGCGTTGTAATTTATTAAAGAGATATCATTTCTTTTTGTAATGTGTATCACTTGAGTTATGATTTGTTGGAAATAAAAATACTACTGTTTAGGTTTTTTCGAGATTTTTTGAGATACAAAGATTATGTCTACCACTTGTTACTTAAGTTTTTTCGAAGTATAATATTACCACTTTGTTTTTTTTTTTCGTGGTAACATACTACTATACGTGTACTTGGCGCCTTTTTTCCCTTTCTTTTAAGAAAGGTAATTTTGTTAGGATATCACGCCTTTTGTTTTACATTACTATTTACATAAAAATTAATAATATTTAAGTAAAAGTAAATTATACACTTCTCAAAAATATTAAGAAACACTAAATTTATCTTAAAAATAGGGAAAATTCAAACAGCTGTAACTTTGTTAAATAAATTTAAAGCTTAAAACCTCTACTTTCGAAAGGTTACTATTATCAAGAAAAAATCAAGTTCTATTTAAGAATTAGTCGTCTTTAAAATTTCTCGAAAACGATGATACTTATACGACATAACTCACGTAAGAATTCATTTTTACAAACTATTAGTTATTTCAATAATAAAGAATTTATTTTTGCTATGCACATTTTTAGTAATTAGAAATTTTTCTCTGCAAATTAACTTTTTTTTGTAATGCGTAATTTACTTTTACCTAACTATTATTAATTTTTACATAATTAGTAATTTTTTGTGACTAATTACTAATTTGCTAATTCAATAAAACTTTAGGTAAATATGTATATATTACGGCACTCTTCGATTTCTTTTCAAATTTTATGTATTTTGGATAGTAAAAAATATTCTCAAAAGGAAAATTGTTGTTTTGTTTGTTTATAATTAATATTTAAAATATCACAATATCAGTAAGTAAAGAAATAATAATTTACGGATGTATATTTCATTCTTACTATTAGATCATATGTTATTTACAACTTCATTCAATTATATATTTTAAAATTATCAATCTTTGTTAAAGCAGAGAATAGAAAGCATAATACAGAGTATTCTCTGCTTTAACCAAAAGCACAAACTATTTTTTGCTTAAATTGTAATCCTTTATATTTTTATCCCAAAACATTTTTTGAATGACCATGTATTCACATTATCAATTATTTCTTGAATTGCAAGCAAGGACTATATTATAATCTCAAAACCTCGGGTACTTGCAACTCGTGCGTTCGCGTAATAAAAGAGTCACGACAGTTTCATGCTGCGCGTGTACTTGACGTGAGACACTACCGTGTTTGTTCTACTGAATATAATACATCAATCAGATACTATATTTAAGTTTAAATAACATAATATAATATTTAATTAAAGTGAGAAGCGAAATATACTTATATCCATAAATTGTAATTTTAAATATTATTTCCTTACTCATTGACAATGTGATACTTTACTTTAAGTATTACTAATTAGAAACGAACGGATGAGCGACGATTTTGCTCCTCATATTTTGCATAGATACAGAGACTACTCTGTCTCTGATTATTCCGCCGTATTTACCGTATTTGATTCGTATTTGATTTTATTTCAACGTTTTTCATCGTATTGATTATTATTCACATCTTTTTTTTTAAATACATGTCACTTGAGTTAAATTAGATATTATAATTTTGTGAAGATTGATTATTTTTCGCCGTATTTTACCGTATTTGATTTATTTCACCGCATTTTACCGTATTTGATATTATTTCCGCAGTATTTACCGTATTTGGTTTTATTTCATCGTATTCTACCGTATTTGATTTTATTTCACCGTATTTTACCGTATTTGATTTTATTTTACCGTATTTTACCGTATTTGGTTTAATTTCAATTTATTTTACCGTTTTTTATTTTACTTCACTGTATTTTACCGTATTTGATTTGATTTGATTTTGTCGTATTTGATTTGATTTTGTCGTATTTGATTTGATTTTAATTTATTTTACCGTATTTGATTTTATTTCATCATATTTTAACATATTTGATTTTATTTCACCGTATTTTACCGTATTTGGTTTTATTTCAATTTATTTTACCGTTTTTGATTTTATTTCATTTTATTTTACAATATTTGATTTTAAAATGCGCGCGCGATATCGAAATGGCGATACTAGCACCGCCAGTGTCGAAAAAGTGAAAGTTACATTTCTCTGACCAATGACATGACATGAGAGATGTCGGCGTTAGTAAAAAAGAAGTAGTAGTATCTTAATATAAAATTTTCACATTTGGACTTTGTATCGCAATATCTTCGCTCGTAAGGCATGTAGCGGAAAATATTATAGGAGATACCCCCCCCTTATCGACCCCAAGCTATCGATCAAGCCTACTTAGAACTTGATCCGTTCACTCGTTATATGAGATCTCAACATCTCGAATACTCGCAACTCGTCGCGTCGCGTAAAAGAGTCACGGTCGGTCTCGCTCCGCGTGTACTTGGCGCGAGACACTACCGTGTCTCTTGATTTCACTGTATTTTATCGTATTCGATTTTATTTTACCGTATTTTACCATATTTGATTTATTTCACTGTATTTTACCGCATATAAGAAGACCCTTGAATAGAAACACTACTACTTGAGTTTTATTTTTTAAAGTAGTTGCACAACAATTCTTTCAAAGTGATATGTATATTCTCTTTGGAATTGGCGCAATTTAATTTAAAGATTTCATATCTTTTTTTGAAATATACATGTCACTTGAGTTAAGTTAGGTAATATAATTTTGTGAAGAAGAAATAAAGCTATTACTTAGTGGTTGGATTTTTGAATTTACAAAATACATTGGGTGTACCTGGCGCCTTTTTTTACCTTTTTTGAAAAATAAACTTCAACTTGATGGCATGTACGGGGAGAACGAAATTTATTCTCCAAATTTAATTGATTTTATCGTAATTGAATTTTATCGTAATTGATTTTATCGTAATTTAATTAATTTTATCGTAATTGATTTTATTTCGTAATTTTGAATGTTTATTTTATATAAGCATTTTTTATAATTTCCCAGAAACTCTTTAATGCAGTTTTCTGTAATTTTTAATTTTATTTATTGGTTAATTATTCTATACAGAATCGGATTACTAGAAAAAAATACGTAGTAACTTTGAATAAGGATAATTTAGGATATAAAAAATCTTGAAATTTGCAGTTTCACCGCCTAAGAAAAAAATTGGCGAACATAATTATTAATATTATTTTAAAGTACGGACTTTGCACTCTTTCAAATGAGAAAAAAACCTGTCCTACGCCAATTACTTAGCGAGATATCGTCATCCCTGTTTTTTTTAATGATTTTAGCACGATACCGCCGGCATTTGCATAATCCGATGTGCACCACGGGGAGGTTGCTCGGTCGGATTTTGCACATCATTTGTGTGTTTGTATGTTGTTGTTGCGCGCGCGCGCATGTACATTGCGATATCTCGCTAATTTAAAAGTGCAAAGTCCGTACTTTGAGATAGTATCAATGATTATGTTCGCCAATTTTTTTCTTAGTCGGTGGAAGCAAATTTTAAGATTTTGTATATTTCAAATACATCCTTATTCAAAGCTGACTATGACTTTGAGTATTAAACTGAGTAAAAATTGAACTTATACTTATATACTTATCATATCTTGAATACGTTAAGGTGGTGATCCTGCACGTAATTGCCGAAAGCGTTCCGGCAGTAAATGCTCGCCCGAACGCAGCCGTGAAGAATTCAACATTAGAGATAGTCTAGCGACAACCTCTAGCCTTGACTCAACCTCTACTCCTGTAACTCCGCCTATTCCTTTTGCTAATCCCTTCCGGTACACCTATAGCCCTCATAAGATGTTGAAAAACTTCACTACACTGCATAGCAGTACATGCTGCCGCACAATGCAATTTCAAGTAGATTCCTATCCCGGCCTTGTTTGCTTGACCTGTTACGATTCGATCGGCCAGTCGGGACCATGCAAAGTAAAATTGTCCCACCTTTTAATATACGGAAACGTCAGTCGCACATTATGTGCTCGATGTCAAGATGATATGTCCAGGACTCGCTGCGCAGTCGACTGTTCCGAGTGCTTTGACGCTTTCATGGAACTAGTCGACGTAATGCGAGAGAGTGGACATGATCAGCAAAGAATATATAGACTCACCTATAACGTTTTGAAACACAGACTAAAAGTGTTCGAGCTGATCGAGTCCGACACAGAATAACCTTATATAACTATGAATTAATAAATGAGCAAGTTGAAATATTGTTGCAGAAATGAAGTTTAGTATAATACTGGCATTAAGCCTTATCAATAATAAATGAATTTTACATCGACGAGGATGTTATTGAAATTCAAGAGATTCGTTAGCCTCAGTGAGAGGCACAAAAGAAGGCGGTTGTCCGTAATCTCAGGTCACCGAAAGAGGCTCTGTATTAAGAGCTCAGAATTTGATGGTTCTAATTCCACATCAGAAGACGTGTCAGAGAATGAATCAGAAACAATCAGGAACAATCAGGAACAATCTACTGATGGTGACGATGAACAAACTTCTGACAGAGGTGAAGAAGTAGAGGATAGTGAAGAAGAAGCAGCGGACGGTGAAAGTACTGAAGAAGAAGAGGAAGTGATCACGGTGAAAGCAATGAAGAAGAAGTGGAAGACGGTAATATTGGATACAATAATGTAGAAGAACACAATAATACATCGAGCTCTTCAGAAGATGAGAACGACGATGTACTACAAAACCTTGCAGATATGAAGAAGAGGATATTAAAAATACATTTTTATCAATAAATTTAAAACATAAACAGGGAAATGTACTGCTTAAAACATTACGTGAGTTTCCTTTCAACCTGCTTTGCTTACCCAAGGATATGAGAACGTTATTAAAAACTCCAACTACTGTCGCTACTACGCAAGTTCAACAAATACCTGGGGAGAGTACCTACATATGGGGTTAAAATGCACACTTAAAAGAAACTGCAAAATCTTCCTGAAGATATGTTGCCTGAAACTATCGAAATCGATTTTAGTACCGACGGTGCTGAAATGCACAGAAGTGGCACAGATCAATTTTGGCCTATTCAATATCGGATTTTGAATTTAATTGATAAAAAGCCTGTAATAGCGGGTGTGTTCAAAGGAAAACAAAAACCATCAAATGCATTTGATTTTTTCGGTCAGTTTGTTCAAGAAATTGTGAATATACGTGAAGAAGGTGGAATCTTTATACGCAATCGACAGCTTCCGTTGAATGTCCGGTGTTTTATTGCTGATGCACCTGCAAGAGCGTTTGGTTTAAATCATTATGGGCATACATCATCAAACGCCTGTTCAAATGCAAAGTTTCAAGGTCATCGTTGCGAAGAACCTGGTTTTCGGGGAGCGATGATTTTTCCAGGGATTCGACATCCACCAAGAACGGATGAAGAGTACCGTGATATGATAGACGAAGATCACCACAAAGGCCGAAGTCCATTATCTCCAGTGTTAGGATTAGTCACGCAAGTTCCTTTCGAAAGCTTACACCTTGTGTATATAGGAAATGTTAAGAAAGTTCTCTCTGCTCATATTCACGGGAAGTATGGACCTCAAAAATTGAACGTAAGACAACTGGATATTCTTGATTCGAGAATGACGGCACTTACATCATATTGTCCCACGGAATTCAATCGCCGCCCAAATAAATTATCTATGTTCCATCACTTCAAAGGCACTGAATTTAGACAACTGCTACTATACACTGCTCCGGCTGTTCTGCAAAATGTTTTTAGTGAAGAATATTATCACCATTTTATTTTGCTACATTGCGTGATACGCCTTCTCAGTTTGAAAATGTGGCTGAAGAAATGTACGCATTCTGCCAAGAAGCTTTGGAGACCTACGTCAATATGTGTGAGCAACTATACGGAGAAACAATTTCTTTCATACAATATACATGGCCTTTTGCACATAGTCGACGATGTTAAGCAATTAGGTTCTTTGGAAACGTTTAGTGCATTTTGCTACGAGAACAATATGCCGGAATTTCGAAAATATATTCGAAAACCGCACTCGTTCTCCAACAATTCTATAAGAGAATGTGCGAACTAAATGATTTTAGTTTTGCCCGTCGATAATCATATCCAAATTCGTTGCTCTAAACCTCATGCAGAGGGTCCTCTAGTAGAACACATTCCTGTCCGCCTTTGCCAGCAATTTCGGAAGCTGCAAGTTGGAAAAATCACATTTTCAACATCCATGCGTGATAATTGCATTCTCCTTCAAAATTCTAAGGTCTGCTTAATACGAACATTTGTACAAATGGAAAGAATATTTTCTTCATTGTTCAAAAATTTCATACACAGATTGCTTTATATGATGTCGGACTAACATCCGATTTTATAGGAGTATACCATTGCTTAAATTTGTCACACACAGTCGAGGCAGTCAACTTAATCGATATCAAAGGCAAAATGTACAGGATGCCGAAGTGGAGTGGTGTAGAAGGCCAAGAAGAGTGCGTCCTTACAAATGAGTGGATATGCGTATCTCTACTTACACCCCCTAATAGTACCTCAATATTAAATACAAGAAATTCTGAAGACAATACAATTATACCGACTACTCTTCCAAAAATAAAAAAAATACACAATCCACATAAATTGTATGAATTCTATGTATTATTCACATTTTATTCCTTTTTGTGTGCAATGTTTATTTAAATAAGGGCAACATTTTGGCTTTCAACAAAAAACATGAGATTAGAATTTGTTAAAAATAAAATGTAGTTTTAAATTACTACATTCATTGTTCATCGAAATTGTAGCAACATGGAGAAGAAAGTGGAAGAAAAGAAAAAAGTTTTCAAAATTTCGAGTACTGGTAGAGTACTAAAACCTTCAAGAAAATTATTGACATCTTCGGATGATGAGTCTAAACGTCCTAAAAAAAAATCTAAGAGTAGTCAATCTGTGAAACTCATGAAGCAGGAAATTGACCGCCGACGACTGATAACCCCAAAGTTCAAGAATACCGAAGGCGACAAAAAATATGTTAATGCGTCAGATAATGATGATCCAGAAGTCTTCATGTGTGAAAAAACGTAAGTAGATGATAATAGTATATTAATTATTAAATGTATTCATTCATTAATAATAAATTCAATTTAACAGTAACTTCAACATTAAATAAGTAACAATAAATAAAGTAACAATAAACAAGTGATAAGTAACAATAAATAAAGTAACATTATATAACAAGTAACAATAATAAAGTAACATTAAATAAATTAACAATTTTATTCATGTTTTTTTTTACATTTAATGTCAGGAAAAAAACATTGTCTGTACCGGATAAGCTCTCTTCCGGATTAGACTCTCAGATTTTTAAACAGCAGCATGGATGTATCATCACTTAATTCTCCAAAAGAGACGAATTTAATTCATCCTATCTCTTCGAAAGTTAACATGTCTGCCCCGATTACTGATTACGATAGACTCACGTAACTCAAAAATGAAATCCTCGAGAGAAATCGTAGCATAGGGCATAAAGTGGAAGAAAATAAGAAAGATTCCAAAACTTCGAGCACTGGTGCAAAAAGCACTGGTACAAATTCAATTTAACTGTAAACTTCAACATTAAATAAAGTAACAATAAATAAAGTAACAATAAACAAGTAACAAGTAACAATAAATAAAGTAACATTATATAACAAGTAACAATAAATAAAGTAACATTAAATAAAGTAACAATTTTATTTTTTTTTTTTTTTTACATTTAATGTTCAGGAAAAAAACATTGTCTGTACCGGATAAGCTCTCTTCCGGATTAGACTCTCCGATTTTTAAGCGCAGCATGGATGTATCATCACTTAATTCTCCAAAAGAGACGAATTTAACTCATCCTATCTCTTCGAAAGTTAACATGTCTGCCCCGATTACTGATACGATAGACTCACGTAACTCAAAAAATGAAATCCTCGAGAGAAATCGTAGCATAGGGCATAAAGTGGAAGAAAATAAGAAGATTCCAAAACTTCGAGCACTGGTACAATATTAAAATCTCTAAGATGGGAACTGCCATCTTCGGACAAAGGGTCTAAACGTCAAAAATAAATCAAAGAGTGACCAATCTGTGGAAGACATGAAGCAGGAATTTGAACCGACTACGACGGATAACCAAAAATTTGAAGAATTCCGGGGGCGAAAAAAAATGTGTCAGTGAATCGGAGAAAGAGAATATTCCAATACATATGAAAAATTGGACGATCCAGAAGTCATGTCTGAAAATTCGTAAGTAGATGACAATAGTATATAATAGTATATAATAGTATATAATAGTATAATAATAGTATATAATTAAATGTTTCCATTCTCTCTCTCTCTCTCTCTCTCCTCTCTCTCTCTCTCTCTCTCTCTTTCTCTCTTTTCATTCTCTCTCTCTTTTAATTTTTTTGTTTAGGAAAGAAACATTGTCTGTTCCGGATGAGCTCTCTTCTGGATTAGACTCTCCAATTTTAAGCGCAGCATAAATATATCGCTTAATTCTCCAAAAGAGACGAATCTAACTCATCTTACCTCTTCAAAAGTTAACAATGCCGCCTCAATTACTGATATGATAGATTCACGTAACTCAAATGAAATCCATGAGAGATTAACGTGAATAACATATAGTAACATATAATAACATATCTTGGGCTTTACGTATAATACTTATAGTAATACCTTCAATTATTGTATAAAATTGTAGGATATTAGAAAAACAAATGAATGAACTACTCGAAGGACATAGCAATTGATGCAGCAAGGTCAACAGATACTGGAGGAAGTGTTACTACAGAAAGCAGTAGGCGAAGTAAATGTATCAAAAAAGCTTTTACGAACCGCTCGAGGGCTTTCCGCTCAATACGCTAGACCAATTCGATGAAATGGAAAGCGACTCCCAAAGAAATGCGCGTAAGAAATGGTGAGTAGCTTAATTATTAATAAATCCATTGCATCTACAATACCTATATGTATACAATATCTACAATATCTACAATACCTATATGTATACCTATATGTATAATGAAATAGATATTTATTAGTTACTTGAATTTTACCTGGATACAATATTTAAACATACTTTATTTATTATTTCAGTATCATCATTTGAAAAGTTTAGGAGGCTCAAAATTGCGTGATTTCTTACATTCCTCTCTGAAGGAGATTATGACGACGAGTTGGTCAATAAGTTTACGTGGTCTGGTGGTGCTGAGTCGAGAAATTTTGGCGATACAAAAATTGTCAATATCCTATATCGTAAGACATATTTTATATAATATACAACCAATCGTTGCAAAAATTTTTCTACAATTTTCGTTGAAAAATTTCCACTCATTTTTATTTGTTTATACCAAATGGCAAATGACTGAAATTGTGCTAAAATATTTTCCATTGGTTAACTTTTTAAAATCTACAATATGAATTTCATACGGTTTTCTCACTTCTTTTTTCGTTGATTTTTGTAAACAAACAAAAAAGGAACTAAGAAAACCGACTACGAAAATTTATTGGTGAATTAGCCTTGTACTGTACTTTACAAATGTTTATTTTTACTTTTTAGTTGCAGCTCGAAATTGTCCGTTCTTCAAAGGGCCAGAGAGCAAAGTTGAATTTAAAATGGACATGCAGGAGGTTTGCGTGCGGCAAAGCAGAGAATGCGTAATAAAATTAAAAAAAATGCATTTGTAACAGAAGAGCATGATCCCAAAGATGATGAAACCGATGAGGATACATCCGAGGAGATGACCGAATACGAATCGGATAATTAAACGAAAAGTGAAAGGTAAAGCTCGAATTAACTCTGTGAGATGTAAAAGAGCAAATTAATTCTTTATATACCTAAGTTCTTGATTTCAGATAGAATTAACGAATTCATTTCTAATTCTCTAACTTCTTTTTATTGTGTTCCAGGACATCAACAGACGATCGAGTTCTCGCTCTACTTCCACCGGACGGGCCGCGGATGACGGGGCGCCGGTGCGAGGGTCAAGTCGCACGAGACCAAATCGTTTGACTCTTCTTGCAGAGCGTACGTACCAAGGTGATTGAAAAGTTAAGTCATCATGACCGGTCGCAGTAAGAGAGGAAAAGGATTGGGAAAAGAAGGAGCGAAGCGACATCGTAAAGTACTTCGCGATAACATCCAGGGTATTACCAAGCCGGCCATCCGTCGTCTGGCGCGCCGTGGCGGAGTCAAGCGTATCTCGGGACTAATTTACGAGGAGATACGTGGTGTGCTGAAGGTCTTTCTTGAAAATGACGCGGTTACCTACACCGAGCATGCGAAAAGGAAAACCGTAACTGAATATAAAAAAAAAAATATTAGATAAAAATATTAGATAAAAACTACCCCTGTTCTGCGAATTCAAGGATTTTGTGTGTATATGCGTATGTGTCATTCGTATGTATCATATTGGGATAACGTACATAGGGTCGAGAAGGTTAATATTTCGAGGGTAGTCCCTATTATATATGTGTATATATATATATATATATATATATATATATATATACACACACACACACTTTTAAAACGCTATATTGAGCAAAAATAAAAAAATATTTTTCCAAGTTCTACATGTGTACACACTTTCAAAACAATCGGTGTGCTAGTCGATTGATACGATTGTGATTAATCCGATTGCTAAACGTAAACACCCACTATTTCACTGAAAATTTGGTCAATATAGTGTTATCCACGATATTGTATCTACATCTCGCTTTAACAAAACCGAACAAGTTTTTAAGTCTTTGATTTAATCGTTTAATGATAAGTAATGATAAGTTTAATGATAAGAACATATACATTCGCGCGTCGCATTAATTAATTCGTTGCCTTTTTTAATATAACACGTGTTTCTTTTCGAGGTGTGGAATTTCAGTGTTTTACTGCTGAACCGCATTAAGACCGTCTTAAATAATGTCTTAAGACGCTAATACGGCTCTGTAATTAGTTCATGACATCTTAAGATTGAACTTAAGACGGTCTTAAATAACTATGAATACCGACCTCTTAATGACTTAAATTAAAATTTGTGTTAGAGCCAAAGTACATAACACGGGGGGGGAGAGGGGAATCCATCGCTTCAGCGGTGGTTTCACCCCTCTCCTCACCCGCCCGGGGGGCGGATGCGCGGACGGGGTTAACCGCGCGCCCGCTGCAGACCTCGGTCTGTAACTCTGGAAGGGGGGGTGGTGGATTGGGGCTAGTCCCCTCCAATTCGCCACAAGCACGTGTCCATTTAAACAAGAAGCTTAAAAAAAAAAAAAAACGCTCCGCGAAGAATCGAACGCATTTGTTGCTGCGACGTACCGTCGTATTAACTTGACAGAATTAAAAATCCTTTTCCAGAATTGCAGTACATACTTTAATGATTCGGGGTAACTCCGATTTTATATAGAAAACGAGAAAAACTTACGGAATACAGATTTTCTTTATCCTAATATGGCGTCTCGAGTTGCGGCGAGCTGTCAGCTCGTCCCAAGATGTATTTCATATAAAAGATATATCATTGGTACGAACGCGAAAACAAGTTACCCCGAATTGCACAACAATAAAAACATTGATAAACTCCCCAAATCAAGATTTGGAAGCGTAATATAAAAGTGTAATGTCAGTGTGTGTCGTGCGTATGTATGGCGTGCAATGTAAGGTGCTATCCTTGTCTATATCCTTGCATATTCAAGGACAGATATAGGTCGATAACATAGAAAATGGTAATTTTGTCGGTTATACAGACGGCTCCAGCATCACCTTAAGCGTCGCGAGGGACTCGTAGGGGTTTAGCCGGTAGGTCATACATGCAGGATCGTCGGCGATGTGCTATGTCATGAAATCCGCACTCCCTCCGCATCTCCCCGGAGGTGGGGGGGGTCTTCCCCCGACTAGGGGGGCTATTGGGTAAACCGGACGGGGTTAGCTCTGGCGCTCCCGACGGAATCCCAATAGGTGAAGATTTCCCCTACGTTAAAAAAAAAAAAAAACTTGTGCATTACTTACGTCCACGACTACGACTGTCATATGTGCTTTGGCCCTTACTTTCTTGCTTTTATGTATTGCTTTTATTGTACTGACAAAGAGTTGAATTTGCGTGATGAAAAAAAATCAATCAACTTCATTCTACATGATGTTAGTTCTTTTTTATTGACTGGTCCTTTATTGAAGCTGCGAGAGAAATCGCTTAAAAGATACGATATAGACTTTGCGACTTTGCGACTTTGCGACGACCGAAACATGAAACTGCGCGATAAAACATAAACACTGTTCTTTGGATGAGTCTCTTGAAACGATATCGTACTTCGTGTTTCTCTTTCTCCGTCTTACAATGCTATAATAAATCTTATATCATTTTATAGTTTTGTAATATAATTCTTACAATATATTAATTTAAATTCAAACGTAAATAATATAACGTCTTTCGTGTGCTGCGTTTAAAGTAAATTTGAAAGATTAATTGATATGACAGCATAACATATTATTTTCCAGTGCTGTAATAATTTGTACAATATACTGTTATTCTGTAATATCCAACTCGTATATATAATTAGTATATTAATAAAGAATGCGCTATAATTAGTATGTCACTGCTGCTGCTCGTATCGCATTGCGTCGCATTGTTTATCATCTCTAAAACGCAAGCGGTTCTCGCGTTAATCATACGTCTCTCGATAGCGACATCAAATACGCAGTCGAACCGTTATCGTTTCTGAAATAACAATCCTACCACTATTGTTTCAGGCGCAACGACCGGAGCAGAGCGTAATATATACATATATGGGACAATATACATATATATATGTATATATATATGTATATTGTCCCATATATGTACATATTACGCTCTGCTTCCATATATATATATATATATATATATATATATAGAGAGAGAGAGAGAGAGAGAGAGAGAGCGCATATAGTATGTTAAGTATGTATATGTGAGAGCATCTAATGCTCATATGACCCGCACGCATGCGGCAGTCACATGTATACAAATTTTAAAATAAAATGTTTATAAAATATATATTTTGATTTCTTTAATTAAACGTTTTTATAACTGCAATAGTACATATATATATTAAAAGTAAGGTACAAGGTGAGAGCAATTGATGCTCATATGATCCGCACGCATGCGGCACTCACGCGTGCGAGTCATATGAGCATCATTTGAGGACGCATCTGTCTAGCATCATGAGTTCATGCCGTGCAAATTATCCGCACGACGTGCATGCGTCGTGAGCTCACTCAGCGGGCATTTTGTTATCTGGGTACGTACATATCCTATACGTATATAACGTACGTACGACAAATTGAGAATTGAAAATATTAATTTCTTATCATTTTATAACAAATAGATAAAAGTAAATAACAATACACAAAGTTATATATTAATATAAAATTTTATCATTATATAATTATGTAATAAAAAAATTTATTATACATACAATTTATTAATAGACAACTTGACAATCGCCGATTTCCGCTGATAACCGCGACGATGTGCCTGGAAGCTATCGATTTCAAATTGGACGAGTGGCCTTACGTGGCGAAATGGTATGACAATTTCAAACGGAAGGCATCCTGATCTCTGGGAGATTGCGGCGGGTGGAAGGCAGGAGATCAGTTATGTGAGAAACATCCACCCGATATGTCCGGTGTGGATCACCCGATACATCCGGTGCGCAAGAGCGCGTGAAAGAATTCAGCAACGAGACACTGAGCACAGTTTTGAATAATATACCAATACATTTTGCTTTAAATAGATTTGCAGTTTTTATACGTGTAATACGAAAAGAATGATAATAAAAGTGATGTTCTTACTAAACTAGATTTATTATTGCAGACACAATCACATTCGTTCTCACAATATTTCTCTTGTATATCAACATTAAACTAGAGTCTCTATTACAATATATTTTTACGATAAACATTATATTATTGCGGTTACAACCGTCGTGTGTTAACTTTTGTGTAATTGACAATATATGTACAAATGAAATAAGTCTGTCGACATACGTTCCGGCGTACTCTTAATCAAAATGTTGGAATTAATTGCGTAACTTGTAGATGATATCTGTCATAATTATGTGTACAAAATTGTACCTAGCAACAAATAGAGATAATTACTTATTAGTGTGAATAATTCATGAAAAGTAATAACCGGTGTAAAATAATTCTATGAAAATGTCGTATGTAATATTTATAAAAATATATTTAATACTTAATTTGTTTTTATAGAAGTTATGTATACAGATATTTTCCTATCCGAGCTCGACGAGACTTTTATAGTTTCATCATAAACAGATTCTAAGCTGATCACGAACCTTAATAATCCCCAAATTTTATTATGTACGTTTACTTTATTTGTGAAATTTACTGTAACACGGAAACGTGTATAATGTATATGTATATCATGAATTGAGCTGTCACGTACCCAGTATTCTTGGCGTTAAATATCTGTTATTTTACAAACTATAGTCATCACAAATTTCGACACCGTTAGAGTATTAATGGTAAGAAGGACTTAGAATAGAAATAAACTATCAACCCTGTAATATTACACTAATTCTGTGGGATAAGAATATCACTATGAGCCATTTGCATCAATTTGCAAATGTGTATTGCAGTAAAACATCGTATCATTAATTTTCATCACGATATTTGCTACAAATAACATCATACGGATATCTTCAAAACGAATAGTATTTATAGAGCTAATTCACTATTTCTGATTGTCTTTATGTATTATTCATATCCGTTTGTAACTTCCACTAATGATGATGCGTCGAATATTGTGTGACATTCGTGAATATAGCGTGAAACTGTCGAATGAAGATCTTGAGAGAGATCGAAATATTATTTGTAATATATTTCCGTTATTTGTTGGGAAACGTGTTGAAACCGACAAATCTCGTTAAATTCAAATTTTCTGACGACCCATATAGGGATTTACAATCGGCCCAATACTGGGCCAGTATAACTATAATACTGGCCCAGTATTAGGCCGATTGTAAAACCCTATATGGGGATTTGTTTCTCATAGCACGCTATAACATCGAAAACTGTTTATCAATATTATTGCGATTGCAAGTCATCTTTATTTTTTAAGTCATAATAGCAAGTTCCCCCTCGTGAGCCTCTTCGTAATGGGATATACCTAGAGAAGATTTACGTAGCCGCTTAACTGTCGATCCGACATTATTTTATGCTAAATTGAGCTACCACATACATACATCGATAATATGTACGTTAATATCTTGAATGCCACAGAGATATCTCCGATATCTGGGTCCAATATGTGAATATTTTGATTATACTTTTTAGGAAATGATGATCGGGTGGTAAAAGAGTAGAAAATATCAACAGCAAGACAGAATATCAGCTGTACTATTTTCGTTAATATATTTCCGCAAGATATTTCTTATGAGCTCTTTAAAGACTTCTTCCCAGATAACCAAGCGTGATAAAGCATATTGAGCAAACTAATGCATTGCATGTGTTTTCATATATTTGCTGTAAATTTGCTGACATCGAAGTAGAACATGTTACAAATACAGCTACATGACTGCTTATATATGCAATCAGTTGACGCAATTGCAAGAGCAAACGGTCCGCAATATTGGTACGTTATGTTGTCTGCAACATGTCAGCAACATGACAGCAATGAATGATTCATTGTTCCATCTTGAGCATCATGATGCAAACGTGACGGCAACAACACATATATCATGATTTCCATTCCTTTATGTGTATATGTCATCAAGCTATGAAGTTTTTTAATTGTATCTCGTTGCTAACAAAGTGTTGACAATATGAAATTGTCACAAATCTCTCACAAATTGATGGTGTCACGTTGCAATCAATTTGCTGTTAATAGAAATATTAATTCATATGAGTTCAACCCGACAAGCATAATGCTATCTCATCTTGTCCCGAGTTTGTCAAAATTAGTTGCATTAACGACAAGCTGCTGTTGGCAACATGGCAGCAAACTCAGAGCATTTGGCTATCTGGGTTTATGCAATTTGAAATATTTTTTTTTTGCTTTGCAGTTTCAACTGTAGGTATCGCGTTAAGGTGCTTAATAATTTTTTTAATAAATTAAGAAATTTAAGTAAGATACTTGATCAAAAAGTGTCCACAATCAGTTTAGAGTAGATTTTTTACTTGCGTTTGTTTATTTAATCTTAGTTTAACTAATTTTGTCATTTGTTTTCAGAGCTCGTACTTAGTTAGATTAAATGATTGATATGTTGATGGAACACAGTACACACCATTAATATACTTCAAGATAGCCCTAAGGATTCGGACGATTTAAAAGTACTGATAGAGTAAATCTATTTCTTGGCCGAATTCGTGTTTACACATCGACGATAATTCTGGTCATCGAGCCATTGCCAATGAGGCTTGTGCAGCTCTGGCATAATCCCTTAATCACTGCTTCGATTTTCCACGTGTTTAGTCACCGAACCCTGCCCGAGGGCGAGCGTAGGTGCGATTTTATGTAACCAGTTCGATAATCGATCACGTCGCGCGACGATCCATCTGACATGCCGTGCCTGTGTCTCCTGCTCCACCTGCGAAACGAAAATTGTGTTATTTACGGTGATTCTAACAGTCGTTAACTAAAATCTCAATCAGCATGCAGGACACGTTTTTCTTCTGCCGACTTGACGGGAAAAACGCGTGGAAATTTTCCAACAATATAATATCCTAGATATTTTATTAATTACGGCGCACAGTCGCAAAGAATACGAAAGTGTGTAATTGCTATATTTTATCTATTCTCTTTTATATTTATTTATTTGTAGTGCACAAGGCAGGATAAATTTAAGGTTTATTAAGATTTATATTATGCTTCGTTCAACAGAGCAGCTTCAAAAACAAAAGACTATAAAATTCAATTTATATCATCATCTCATTTCTAATTCGAAATAGAATATAGTAACATTTTTTAAAGTGTGTAAATTCAAAAATTTGGAATACGATCCTCTCTATTTAAGCTCTTACTTTTACTATACATATATTTGTAGAAAATCACCACGCGAAATTAAATTATATTCAAACGCAAAAAGCCACGGATATCCCATTATTACGTGGAAATATCATTATGTAATTTTATCACGTTTCATTAAAAATTTTCGAATATATAGTCACTGAATTACATGGGATTGCCCGTTTCGTTTGCAAGGTACACCAATAACAAACTGAATGACAACAGTTATTGTACCGTTTAAATATCGAACAGCATGACACACGTCGCTATGTTTCATTCCAAAAATTTATGTGGGACACACGGACGATATACATGTATACATGTATACAATGAAAATAAAAAAATGACTTGGAACATTTATGAATACCTGCAACATTCATGGAACAGGATACTAAACAGATCACTATGAGCTAAGATAAAATAAATAGATGCGAAGAAATTTAGAACTTTTACAAAGGCCATTCCTCATTACACGCATATGCTTTCATATCGATATACAGGGTGTCTCTAAGCTGTCTTTCATTCCAGATTTTTTATTCGAAGTTGTATCTTTTAAAATGTAGAATACTTTTTGATAATTATAAATAAAATCTAAAGAATAGAGAAACTTTCAGCGATGTTAAATAATGATGATTTAAATAGACAAGAATATCTTGCTCTTCCCTTTAATTTTAAATAAACTCTGCTTTTTATCGCAGTTTCAATCTTTATCACTTCTTATTATTGAAATATTTAATATTGAAAAAGTATTATAGAGAGTAGATACTTCAAACTGACGAAAAGAAATAAATAATAAGTGATACTTATCTAGAATACCCTGTATACACCCGCTACTAGCGTTTACGCTACGTTACATTAATCACTTAGGCGCCAGCTTACATAGCAATGTAACATTATGCACTCAATATTCAGCGCTTTCAAGATGATCTGCGGCTGCCACTCGCTAACAAATCCCTGCTCAATTACCCAGCATGTTTCGTACCTCGAGCGTTACAACAAGGTATAACAAGACTCTCTACACGGTGCTACTCGTCGCCAGCCCAACTATCACGATCATGTTTGATTCGATCTTGATCTCTTCCCGCAGTCCTACCTGATTTCTCTCTTACCGCGTCACGCGTGGCTTCGCCACCAGCCTGATCGTTCTCATACCTTGCTGCTGATTACGAGGATCATGCGAATAGATGTTGCTGACGACGGTGGTGGTGGTGGTCGAGGTCGAGGTCGAGGTGATAGAGGTCGAGGTAGACGGAAGGACACGGCGTGATTGGGTTTCGGAGATCGAGCTGTATTGTTGGGGTTGTTAACATGTCGAAGAGCGGCGGGCTGATTGTTGCTGCTGCTGCTGCTGTGTTGTTGTTGTGTTGCTGATCGGTAGCAGCGTCTGGCCATCACCGTGCGCGGCGGAAACGCCGTAGCTCCGCAGACGTTGCTGACGTTGCTGGAGAGACGCTCTGCGACCCCTAAGGATATTCCTGCTGCCGCCGTTGCTGGCTGCCGCCTCCCGTGGTACTGCATATATATATATCAAGGCCGAGACTGTCATCAGTCAATCTCTCGATTATCTCCGTGCGGGATAGACACCTGCTGGTGGCTCCTCTCGACAGTATGTCTCGCACGGCGGTATGTCTCTGTTGGTCTTTTTTTCTTAACATAATCGGGAGGGACTGTCGCGTGTGCTTGAATATCTCGGGTATACCCGGGTTTCCCTCTTACTTAAGGATTACGTCCTCATGTGCTCACGTTAAGTCTCGACGATCGGGGCAGGTCGGGGTGGAGGGCACGGGCATCCGCGTAGAAATCCAGCGGATTCGCCATTAAGCCTCTCAAGCCATTAATTATATCATAATCGAACCATTTTTGATATATATATATAGTTATGTTATATATCATATTTTACTGATTTTGAAAAACAAAAAGATAGTTTGCGAAAAGTTACACAATGTAAAATCTCTGTACGTTGTTTATAATTGTTACATACTTTATAGTACAGTCCTCTTTATGATTTTGTAAGAAGAAAAGTTAAAATGATAATTACTTCGGAAACTAGTTACGCACATGATACATATAACTATTATTTTTATACAAACCATTATTCTTTGTCTCCAGAAATTGTTCCAGAAAATATTTATTTTTATCTCTCTTTTCTTCCCCATCAGAGGGAAATTATGTATATGGTAATAGAAGTAGAATAGAGGTAATAGAATAGGAAAATAGAAAATTATGGAACTGGTTTTCATACAAATAGCTTACAAGGCGAATATCGCAAGATTTCTATGACGGTCAGGTTACTAATTAATCGAATGAAATAATGGGTCGAACAAACAAGAGTACGTGACTAAATTGAGGGTAAAAATAGTACACCGTTCTAGGATGCTTTACGAGCACGACCGTTTAAAGCAAGCAATCTCTTAAGATTTCCGAGGGCAATGACAGTGTTAATCCTGAATCTAATACGTGTCTTATCGATCCAATTTTAAATAAAGGTTTAAACGAATAAAAAATGGCTAATACAGACACATAATGCATAGAAGCTAATTGAATGATCAAAAGAAAAATAATATCGGGGAAAAGAAGCGTGAAGAAGAGGCATGCCGGTTGCTTTAATCGGAAGATAAGCCAATGAAAAGTAAGCCAAGCTTAAACGTATGCATGCAGAATGAAGGAAATCGGAAAAATGTCGTAAACCATGCGCCTATTGACATTTATACCGCTTGCCCTTTTACAGAAAATTCATCGCAAACGAATTAATAACTCCATAATACTCTGAGATGTTTCTTATTCTTATAAATGTATTCTTACTATTTGAATTAATAATTCTTACTATTTGAATAAATAATACTTTATCTGATATACAACAATACAATAGATAAAATTCTGGTTAACGATTTTTTTTTATATTAAATATTTCATAAACATGATCGTTATAATCGTTTTTAAAGAAAGCATTTATAAATATCATATTATATATAAATGACAAACTCACATTCGGTTTATTGAATATTTCAATTTTTGTTATATATATTTCTTACATATAGAATTTTTCAAAAGTTTTTTCTTTTATTACGATCTTTTACTACGATGCTTGAATAATAATCTAGATTATTGTAAAGATTATTGCGAAAAAAGATGAATTTTCGGTAGAACTAGAGCAAGACGCGTATGGGATGTATTTTCTTACCTTGTACTGTGACTCATGAGGACTACGTTTCTGTAACAGCATATAATGGATCCTGATTGTTGGGAAGCGAGTGATGAAGTGATATCGATTTCAAAGACAATACAACAAGCAACTTAAGCAAGTTTATTCACTTATTTTCCTAATCCATTTCTTTAAACAGTTCAAGTTTTCTAAGAGTAAAAAATGAGCGTTTTGTTTTTTCAAGATTTCAATGAACAAATTTCGTAAATATCATCGAACATATTTTTGCACAATTCTTAATAACAGTAGAGAAAGTAAGGTAAAGGTACCAATACCTGGACGTGTACCTATATCCGGATACCTTTATTATTTATAAGTATAACGCGAGTTAAAATCAAAGACAAAAGTATTTTTCTTGTAGTTTGAAACTTCAGTTATTATAATATCCAAACGTTTATTTCCATACATTTATATTTTCTTAAAGGTATCTAGACACAGGTACGTGTCCAGGTATTGGTACATTTCCTACTCTTAAGTGTCCAGGTATCGGTACCTTTACCTATTATTCCATAATGTAAAGCTAAAAGATTTTTTAGTTTCCAAATAAATTCCAATCAAGCCAAATAAATTTAGTGGATTTAAATCTTCAAATTTTAAATATAAAAATAATATATAAAAAATATTTTTAAACTAAAATTTATTTTTAAACTGTATGCTCACGTTGTTCGCAGAATCGTATAAAAAATACTAAATCTAAGATTTATTTTAATTACTAGAGTGCTCATAAATCTGCAGCTTTTAAACTTTAAAGCAACAAAGTTTAGGAAGAAACAAGAGAAGTTAAAAGATTAACTTGTATATTAATTAATAGATATATTTATAATATATCTAAATATACATATATATCACTAGAGTATTTATGAGAAAAATGTATATATAAAATGTTCTAGCTTTTTATGCCGGTTACATTGTCATTATCTGTGTTATTGGTTATTGCTATATAAAATATATTCATTTAGTTATTTTTTAAATCTGTTTTTTAAATCTGTTGTATATTCCAGGCATCCTGTAAAACAATATCAGTGCTAGTCTTTACTTTTTATGTGAAGCGTGACGATGTGCACGAGTTGCCTCTAAATGCGAAACAAAACCGCAATATATATGCTTCGACATAAATCGACGTAATCGGCTGCGTATCTATGCAGCGAAAAGAAAATATCTCATATGATCTGAAAATGTTATCGCATGTAGGAATAACGTTAGCTGCGAAGCTGCAAAGTAAAGGCTGGTGAGACGCAAAACAAATTGTAAAAATTGTTTCAACGTAAGTCCAGATCGAAACGTAAGGATTTCCCAAACGAAACACAATCGCAAATAAAATATAATGGTAAATTATAAAAAATTCCTACGTTCTTGTAATGATCGCGTTTGATCAGGTGCGCTTCGCGACGAAAGGGGGATTTATCGAAACCGTTACGTTTTGCGAGAACGGCGTTTAAGTTTTCCAGGAAACGTTCTATGTCACTTTACATAGGCGATTTATAAGATATATTTTATTACGCTTCGAAAAATCGCAAAAACTAAGGCAGTATAGAAGATAATGTATAGATATATAGATAGGTAGGTCAAGCACATATCCTACTTAAGTGAGACTACGCGCTGCCTCGCTATTCTGGTGCAACAAGGTAAAAGACAACAGTCCGATATTGTTGCAAGAGTAAAGATTTATAGAGAGATAGGCAAATCGTCTCGGACGATCGAAGAGTTCGCTAGAGAAACTAAAGACTAAAGATAAATTAAATAAACTCCGAATTAAAAATGCTTACCATATAAACGCGTCGTATGTATAGAATACAGACTGAGAAAACATACCGAGCAGCCTTGTTATGTAATCTGGCCAATTATCCGGGAACATCACAAGGAAGAAACCCACCGCTATGAAGATCATGCCTGCTAACTTCATGCCCATGAAATACGCCCCGTAAAAATAACGTCCAATGCTGCACAATTATATTTAAAGATTAGTAAGCGATGGATCTTATGAATAACGTAATGAATAAAAGATAATTTTTTAAATATTATACTCCAAATTTATGTTTTTGAATAAAACATATTCTGCTTCTATTCTTATTTCTACGCCCTTTCTATATATAAATGAAATAATCTTAACTTTAGATGATTATTAGTATATTATTAACAGGAGTCATTCGTTGATTTATGATTATTTTAAAATAAATGATCGATCGTTTAACTTACCAGCAGACACAGGTACAGCTGTTATTAATCCAAGAGTAATGAATAAGTCGTAGGTGAGCGCGATGCTAAAATTGCCGAGCATGTTCGCAACTGTGAACAAACCAAAGTACATTTCAGTTATGAGTAATATATAATAGTAATAGTATATATAATATAATAGTATATATAATAGTAATTTCAGCATAAATTCAGACCTAAATGGAGGATGCTGGCGGAGAGTAATACTGCCCATGGCAATCTTGCCCAGTGTATGGTTTCAACTCCGAAAAAGTACAGAGCCAGGCAAATCGGCCATAACAGAGCGGCGTTACACAAACCGATGAGAGAGAAAAATAAAGACATTTGGCCGAACGTAGTTTCTCCTATTACTTTCTTAAAGAGGACCTTAACGAACACAAAATGTAATCAATTAAAAATTTAACATCTCGTATTTGCAAGTGTAATTACAGATCACAAGTGATATTAGGCACTTACTTTGTAAACGCCAGAGCCAGCTGCCGCTGCTGTAGCTTAAAACGACACCTCCCAGCGTTGGACTTCCGGTTATGCCGTCCATGTAAGCTAAGGAGCGCGATACCGGTGTTACAGAGGATCACTGCGACTATCTGTAAACGATAAGAAAATCTTCTATTATGGTTGATATAATAAAATTAAAACCTATGAAGGGTAAATATAAAGGGTAAATATTATAAACCTATGAAGGGTAAATATTATAAAGAATGCATTTCAGCTTTATATATTATATAAAGATATATAAATGCCAAGATATATTATACATATGTAAAATATCTTTGTAAAAAATTAAATTTGTGATACATCTTTATTTACTTCGTTAGCTTATAAAAAGATTCAACATTCTTCATATATATATATATATATAGAAGTAATTTTGTGTTTATAATAAATAATATATTAGCCAATTAGCGTATTAAATTTTATTAAATTTTATTAATATAGAATCGAGCTTATTTTTGAAATAAAAATTGAACGGCCTTTTCTTAAAATTACTCACCCTCACGCCCACGATTGTTCGTGAAGAATAACCCACGAGAGCAAGTAGACGCATGAAACATTGGTTGCGAATAACGCTATCACGTCCGTGGCTAGCAGTATCCTCAACGAGAGTATGTACAAGTAATTCGTGATGACCCATAAGCCGCAGAAAAGACTGCATCTGATTAAGAAGCGGCCGCCGGTGAAACCCTTGTCACGGAAACCGCGGGAGGCTGTCGGCGATTATCTCCGAGGGGGGTGGCACACTTGGTTCTGGCAGCCCAACAGATGGAGTATACCGGAAAGTACAAGACTTCCCAATTGGTGCAAAACCACGTCGTGAAGAAGGGCGCGTCGTACGGGAGGATGATCTGAAGATATAGCTGTCGTACTCGCCAACGTACTCGTTAGAGACAAGAAAGAAGAAAAGCAGTGAGCTCACATGTTGATGATGAAGTCCGCTCACAGAGGAATTTGTGGACTCAGACGTTTCCGAGATCTTGTCTGACTTATGAAAGTACAAATACTTAATGCAATGAGTCGCTCCGACCCAACTCGCGGTTACGCATATCGTCACGCACACCCCGAAATATATCTGCAATTATAAAAATAATTAGAGCCTGAACGACGTGTATATCAGCGTATATATGACGCAGAATTCTGATACAGATAACTATATCGTAAATCTCAATAAACGCGTTTGTTATACATATAAAAGCGATATTTTGAGTCTCTTCCTTTAGTCATTGAAATTATACTCAATTTAAGTGATTTTTAACTATTTTATATATGTATAGGTCGCCAATGCTCCTATACTATTAACAATGTGTCGTTAATTTAAAACAATATTAATTTAACTAAACCAATGGAATTAAAATAATACTGTTTCTACACACATGGTAGTCAAAAATAACAAAATGTTATTTAACTCAAGGTATTGTTTTAAATTTCATCCTTCAATATTTAACAGTGTATAGCGTTTCGTTCAATCTACATTTGTTTCATCTACTATTCACGACTTCAGCTTCAAGTTAGAGATGCAATCGACCTTCTTTGCGCTTTCCGCGCAGCAGGAGGCGAAGCAGGATGAAATCGAGCTCGGTTGTCGCGGATGCTGAGCGACCGGGGTCGAGGTCATATGAGTTTGGCCTGTCGGTTGTATACCGCCGGTTCCGCTATCGCCGCCGCCGCTTCCTACGGCACTTCTGGTGCCCTCCAAGGTGCGACAACTCGACGCAGAATCGCCGCATCCGTCGGCGACGCTGCAACCCTGCTGCTGCTCGCATCCTGAAATATTGACATTCTTGCCTTGCCATCTGTCTCACGGTGTCTCATGGGCGAAGATACCTTTTTAATTGAATTTATTCGTACGTGCAAAGAGAATTTTAAACAGCGTGTGTTTCAACTGGATTGCTATTCATATAATTCGACCGTTGTGGATTGCTTGAGATAATGGGGGAAAAAATAGGATTAATCTACTTTTATCTGGCTACTGTCTGAATAATAGCTGTGTAAAGTGTGCGTGTATTTTTAATGCGCGGAAAGTGATACGACGTGTACGGCTTTTCTTAAGCGTGTCTTGATTTTGAAATTTTGCAGTTTTATTTGAATATCAAGCGGAATATGGCTCAGCGAAATGCGCATATCATGCGAGCGCTTTAATAATACTCTGAGAATACTGATACTAAAATCTAATATAAAGAGCTGATACAGGCTTCTCTAGATTTTTAACTTGTTCTCTTTCTTAAATATAAATGCTATATACTGCGCTATGAATCCATCGTTGCTAGATCTGTTGCATTCTTCAATCAATATGCGATTATCGACGATCACTATATCATCACACAGGGTATCATCTTAAAACCCACTATATCTCCTTCCAGCCACAGGTTCGACATTAAACAAACCGGTAATTTTCTTCAGAAAAAATTTGGTAAAGGTTAGGATTATTCATTTATTTCTAACATCCGCAGAGTGCAATAATTTTGCAATTAAATCAGAACTGCGCTATAATGGCATCTGATTAAAAAATTAATATAAAATTTTATTTTATTATATTTCTTGCATAACATTTTATTAAGATAATGATATGAGATTAAAACTCTTTAATTTCCCTGGTAAAAAGATGTCTTAGAATTTTTCATATTATCAATCAGAATTTCTGTAAAAGTTTTAGACTTTCTCATATTTTTTATACAAATAGAACATTTTTTTAGAAAACTCAAACAAAATAATAATGAAATATTTCAGATTTTCCCGTCAACACATCGATCTTTGTAGAAATCTGAATAAATACGAGAAAATCCGCGCAATTTATCAGAAATTTATATATACATATACAGATACTAAAATTTTCCAAAAACCTCATCCAATTATTTCTGAAAGTATCTGAGAAATTTGAATATATTTTTCATAAATTAAAAATATAAAGATTCTTAGAAAATTTCTAAGAAAATATGAGAATTTCACCAGGACTTCAATATATTTATTTTCAAATTTTGAGTAATCGCTCACAGTATCAATGGATTATCGCTTTCCTCAGCTTCATCTCTCAGTGTCTCTGCGACTGAAAGGATAGGGGGAGAGACAGAGGTCGGGGGGGGGGGGGGGAGGTCCAACACAACAATCATACATCACGCGCAAATTTACCTGAAGCGTGGAGCGCAATCTGGATGGGAGTGATGAACGGACCGTGGGTCTGCTGATCTTCGACGAAGGCTATATTCGACGCACGCGATCGTCGGGGGTGAAATATCGTCGGTACTTCACCAACTCCTCCACTACCCATGGCTTAAGCGTACTCTTGAAACATGTCATTGAGAGAGGAGAATTTTGACAACGTTCA